>OX637652.1:10319879-10625626 GCA_951802225.1 Euspilapteryx auroguttella
AATACCATCTCCTCCAATGGGTGTCGTAAAAGGCGATTAAGGGAACAACCAAGTACAGCAAACTTCCTCCACAATGGCTATCTGTGGGGAAGACAAATAAATAGACTCACTGGCCAAAGATATACAGAATTGTATTTTTACTCACCTAAGCCCTTGAAACTGTGGATCCTTTAGCTTAGCCAAGCTTGGTACAACAAAGGTGCATACACCAAATACTTCGCTTGTCCTGGCCAACCCGCCCAAATTAGGCAGTTTATCTACTAGCGATGCCACTACTATTAGGTCGCCTGACGTCTCCTTCTGAAATAAGTAGGGCTATCATAACAAATATACATTTTATGTACAGGATGTTATTGGATTTTCTTTTTTTTAATATATGTTTCTTCAAAAAGTTATAATTTAGAAATTGAATAAATTGAGGAAAGCTTTAAAAAGAAAATGCTTCAAAATAAACCTAATTTTATCAAAATAGACCCTAAAAACAAGAGTAGGTAAGAGTGTTATTTTCAATCCAAGCAAAGTTAAATAGCTGTAACTTGAAAGGTTGAGGGATGCGACTCCCAAAAGTAGGCTGTTTTGTCGATGAATTTCAATGTAGAATCTGCTGCTAAAATGTTTTTGCCACGAACTTATTCACACCGTATATGTAACTTACTTTAACAAGGTTATCGCCATATCCTTTATCACCCATATTCCTCCAAGGTATATATTTCTTTTGAATTGACCCGCTAATTTCTTCAGACAACACATCACTAGTTTCTTCAATCATTTCAATCTTTATTTCGTCAATCTCAAAATTTGACAGGCAGTAGAGCATCCATGGTTTCAATATATCATTGGGATTATTCTCTATATATCTTTTGCATTCTTCAATACTGGGCAATATATTACTGCTTTGTCCTAATAAAACTAAACCAAAATATTTAGGAACAAAGTTGTATATGAAATACGGTGTTAAATTGCATATAACGTCGAATTTGTTTGCGAATATATCTTTTTGGAGTTTAATATACGCTTTCTCTTTATTGCTTTCTTGTAAAGTTTTCTCGACTATATTCATAGTATATTTGTGTATATCGGGTTCAGGCCTGGCATTTCTGTAAGTGTTTAGGGCAAGATATTGTGCGTTCAATCTTACGCTGAAATTTGGTCCCATAGTTTGTTCCAATAAAAACTTTATAACAAAATCATACTCATCAGTTTTGTACATTTCACACTGTATTCGATGGTTAATAGCGTGGTATAGTATTAATTGCTGTGATGTGGGCGGCAATGAGTTCAGATTCAGATCCTTTACTGTGTTTCCATTAAGTGGTAGATTCTGAGAAATATAATTAGCAATTCAGGATTTTAAATAGGAAAATATTATTTCATTTACAAGCGAGCGCCATCTACTTGTCATCTAAATAGAACTTTCGTATTCAACTCGCTGTCTGACTTAAAAACTGTCATAAAGGCCGAACGTAGATGGCGCTGTTTAAGTTTGTATACAATGTGTAAACCAACAATGTAGAAATATACAATAAAGCATACCTTAGAACATATATAAAGTGCTATATACCACTCCAGGCACACTCTAACGCTTGGTTGGTGTGGCATCTTTCGAAGTAAATTTACACACCAGTCGACATTGGTTTTGACTATCAAGTTTGTTTCCAATAAGGCATAAAACAGCATATGCTGGATTCCTATTAGTAATGTTTTATGCGGCTGCGAGTCTGCGTGGTACCTGTTGTTGTATGAAATAAGATAAGTTAAGTTAAGACTCATTTTGATATTAAATAATAATAATAACACATCACACTCAGAGCCCCAAACTAGGAAGACTGTATCTTCGGTGCCCAAAACACACACAGAGACGAACTTTACACCCAGATCGGAAACAAACATCGATATTCATCATATCAATATTCAACCCGCCCGGGAATCGAACCCAGGTGCTCACGCTTACTCAGTCCACATCACTGATCGAAGAAACGGCAGGAAGTCTGCGATATTGCTCAAGACCGTCGAGTGTGGCGGCGATATGTGACTTACATAAACAAAACACACAACTTAAACATTATTAAAAAAAACTTAAATTATACCTGTCTCTGTTTTTGAATGTCTCATCTATCCTTTTCATAATGAAATTTAATATTTCCTTGTGAACTCTTTTGTCAGTTATCTTCAACAGTATTGTCAAAGTTAGCTCCTGGACCGAGTGAATAGAGTATGATAAATTACCACCAAACCTGTAAATACACAAGTTTTTAAACTACCCTCATATATTTATTTAAAGCGGCACAATTACAGTAAAAGTAATAATAATAAGAAAAATAAAAGGTGTCACAATACCACAACGCGTAGAACAGTACTTAATACAGTGTTAAAGTTTTTTTTAGGGAATATTCACACTAAGAAAATTTTTATTGATGAGAGGAAAGAAAAGTAGCATTACTCAAGTTAACTGACAAATAATTTTATAAACTAATACATACCCAGAAAAATAAGTTGTATTTATTTCAGAAGCAATGCTCTCCGTAATCCTGGAAATAAATAAAAAGTTTTTTACTTTCTGAATAGATTTTAAATTAAAATAATGTAAATAAACAGTTACAAGTACTTTACCTCAGTTCCTTTTTGACAACTGGTGCAAAAAACAAAAGTTCCTTCAAGAAATGTACTAATAGCCCATCATCAATAGTTATTCGCTTATCGTTTAAACTGCAAACAAAACTATATAGAGGATCAAAAGATCCATTCGACCGACCAAGATCAACTATTTTATTAAAATAAACCAACAGAACATTGTTGTATTCTGGATCACCAATCAAAGCTTCATGTAGCAAAATGTTTGTAAACTCTCCGACGCAATACTCATACACCTTTGTACCTTTTATGTCCTGCATTTCTCTCCAAGTTCTTTCTATAAAATTCTTTATATTGAACCCAGATGACTTTAGTTTATCCAGATTCTGTGCTGCAACCCCTAGAATCCAGGTCAAGCAGTTACCGTTACCACATTCAATATTATGCTCTATGTACTCTATCAAGTCTTTTATATTTCTTCTTTCCTCAAAAGTGTGTGGCAACAAAAATATTAGCTTAGCTGTGACTTCGTAGAATTCGTCCTTCAATTTGCTGCTGTTTAAACTTTTATTCATTTCCTTAGTAAGAAGCCTTAGCTTCAGTATTGATACATAATCTTCAAACTTTATTTTTGTATGTTGCTCCACTAATACTTCTAGTGTTCTTAAACATAAGACTTTTCTTACTAAATCGTTGTTTGTTGTATCATTTAGTATTAACATGGCTGATTTGTAAATATTCTTCTTTATATCTTGATATCTTTTTATATCAATATCATCTAGGACTAAGATAAACTTTGTAGCGACTTGCAAGTTCTTTGGATCATCAACAGTCATAGCAACATCATCGCTAAGTATATTAAGTAAATAATTAACAAGTACAATCACATTTTCTTGTATAACTGCATTAATTTCGCTTTCAGCACTTTCACACTCAGCACATATGGTTTTATCATATAAATGTGCCAAGTAAATGTAGTCATTGAAGCAATCCATTTTATTACTGTACTGTCTTGTGTTAATGTCATTTATTTTCTTAATTTTTTGATTTACTATAGCAAGGAAGATATCCTTCCTATTTACAGAATTGAAATAGCTGAGAGCTAATTTGACTAAGTGTGGTGAGCTAGTGAGATAATCGAAGAACTCTATCTTTTCATCTTCATTTACATCAATTTTATTTAAGTCTGGTGTATACTTGTTACTATAATCTTGTTCAAGTAGAATTAATTGCACCATTAACAGAATATTTAGAAGAATTTTCCAATGTATTTCTTTACTTATTTGTCTCAGTAATTCCAACATTTTTATTTCTGTATACTGCTTTATAGCTATATTGTTGCATTGTAGTTTTATTATATCAATTATTGATTTTATAATTACATCTTTGTTTTTATTAATAAAGTCTTCTGTAGATGTAGATAGATCTAATGCGGAAGTGACATAATAGAGTGGGACTGGGGACCATTGGACTCTTGAAAAAGCTTCCAGAAATTGTAGAATATTTTCATCTAGACCAAGTGCTTTTTTAAGGTTTGTAATTATATTATCTGCTTCCTTTGTGTTAGCAAAAAGATTGATATCATTCATTGCTTCTAATAGTTTCTGAGCCTCATGTGCACTCTCAATTTTTACTTTCAACTTTAATTCTATACATCGCTTTTTAACTTGATTATTTTCATGCTTTAGTCCAATGTTGTAAGCTATATTGAGCCATTTGCTCATGTTTTGTTCTAGGCTCTCAAAAAACTGTAGAGAAGGCAAAACAATGTTGCTCTGTTTTTCTTCTAAGCTCTCTATTAGCACAAAGAAATCATCCCAATTATTTTTGTACTTCTCATTGTACTCTAGGAAAGGGCATGCATTATTTGTAACATTAAATTCAACACCTCTTTTAGCTAGATACAATGCAATTTTCCTTTGATTTGCATCAGCTGAATTCATGCCATCCATGACAACTTTCCAAAACTCACCTTCGTACTGCGAAGGTTCTTGCCGTTCAACTCCTTCTTCTGCCATTGGGATATAATAATCGGCAAGACAGCTAAGAACCTTAAGAGTTTCATAGATCTGATCATCTTTAAATTCCCTAAGTACTAATGCTAGAATTTTGTCCACCACATCATATCCCTCAACACCATATATCATTTTGGGAACAGTTAGGGTTAAGAAGCAGTTTTTAAGATTATCATCAGTGCTGAGAAGGATCTTATCAATTGGTACTTCTAGAAAGAGTAGAGAGACTTGCATACCATTTTCTATGACGGTATCTAGGATACTGTTGCAGATTTTAAGGAGGAGAAGTTCTCTAGATGTTTCTTTCTCATCTCCAGGGTCGCTAAACAAGGAAGAGAGTATTTGCTGCAGGAAATGCTCTGCTTTGCCAACCAATGTTGACCGGTGAAGGTTTAAAACTAAGCTTACGATTTTACATACTGAACTCACATTCTCGACGTCTACCTGTTGCATGAGTTTAGCAGCAAACTCCAGCTCTTCGTCGTTTTCACAATCTTCTTGCTCCTGTTCGTTTATCACTAGTTTATAACTCAACAACAGTGCCGCGCTGCTGAGCTGCTTTTCAGTTTGAGTTTTCCTGTTCATAATTATCTTTAACCGTGTATCTGTCATTGACTCGTCTATATCCAATACAGCGGGTGTCGACTTATGCTGTCGAATCTGCGACAAATAAGTGCACAGACTTGGATTGTTTCTGAGATTAGATACCCATAGGCTTTCAGGGATTTGTTTGTATACCAAGAATGTTTTTAAAAGTTAAGAAAGTTGCAATTTTGTTCTCTCTGCTGGCAGCACATTGTTTTTCATAGATAGTGTGTAAAGTAGAGCACGAAGTTATGTGTAGAGTGTAGAGTAGTGCCTAACTTCTCTCTGGATTTTATGAAAATCAGAGAGAAGGTAAATCCCTACATGAAAATGTCAAAGTTACTCTATGGATAATTTTTTTGAAATTTTCAATTTAAATGGCCGTTATTTTTAATTTTTTGTTTCCTTGATTAATTATTGTGCAATGAAAGAAAACCAAAGAAGGTGTTATACATGTCGGAATTCTGTAAAAAGTGATTCTACAATAAAACTAAACGGTTTTCAGAACCCGGAATCCGAAATAATACAAAGGTAACATCATTGAACTATTATTACTACTGGGTAACATTGAGGTTATTTTTAGACATAAAGACCGTTTTTTAGTTCGTATGTACTAGTAAATTGGAGTTTTAACCTTTGAAAGAATAACGAAGTGAATATTATTATGTGATAAACCTGATTAAAAAAATAAAAATAAATAAGATCTAGCGCACACTAGGGGCGACACGCGACAGCGACGTGTCGGCGGCTAGACGCGACGTCAAGCTGCGAGGCACGCTCGCTTGCTACTTGTCGCACAAAGCAAGCGACAGCTCTGCGTCTAGTCGAGACGACACAACTCTAAATAATATAAACGACAATGCCTCGATAATAATACGCTAAAAGTCGCTTAGTTTCATATCAATCTATATATCCCTATCCATATACAAAATTCCATTTAAATTGGTTCATTAGTTTTCTCTGGAAAACGAGACAGACAGAGTAACTTTCGCATTTATAATTTTAGTAAAGATTGTCGCCCGCAGCCTGTCGTCACGTCTAGTCCTCGAGATCTCGCTTATAGAATAGCTTGCACATTAACGTCACTGCCTTCGTGGCTTAGTTGGCAGTGATGGCGACTGTGACTTTGATGGTTTGGGTTGGAATAATTATATAATATTTTTTTTTTTATCAAATTTAAGGTACAAACTTTGGGCAAATATGACACAAACCTGGTGGATTTTAACTTCCTGGTGGACAAGAAACGACTGTGGATGAAATTCAAGATGTGGTTAGCTTTGCTGTTATTATTTTACTATCTGACGCGATGTAATGACTAATCATTTCTCTAAACGCCTTCTAGTGGTGGAATGCAAGACCAACTGTTTCTGTTCAAGGGGCCATACGGTGCGAAACTAGCGCCACTTCCGATAAATAATTATATCTTCTAAACCATGGCCGAAATCAAAAACATGCGTCAATGACGCCCTATATAAATTTGCTTTGAATTTTTAAGGCTCTGTTGTGTAGCTTTTAGGATAATGATCTTAAAAATATTCGTTTGTGAAACCAATCTTAAAAATATTCGTTTGTGGTCACTTTAGGCAACAAAAGCATATTTCTAAGATCAGGTTTAGTTTGGAAGATATAATTATTTATCGGAAGTGGCGCTAGTTTTGCAACGTGTGGCCACTTAACTTTGCTAATTTTTCTTTTCGTACAAACCAACTCTAAATTTTAAAGAAAATAATTAATGTAATCGGTTTAGCCAGTCTTCAGTTAGGGCCTATCCTGGAAAATATTCAAGTTTCTGTTTTTTTTTTATCCGTTAAAATCTTCTCGATCCTAACAATTATCTTAAAAATAACCTTTTTAAGTTCTAGTTTCATATTATTACGATTCTGCATGAAGTTTATTTCGATTATCGGGTTACCAGAAAGCCAAACAAAACAATGTCTAACAGAAATTAAAATATACCTAATAAAAATAGAGCACCTACAACAGCACTCGGGACTGCAATTTTATATACAGGGTTACTGGTAAGTAGACCCGACCATTTTAGAAGGTGATAGTAGGAGACATTCTGTTCGCGACAAGTGTAACGGCCTCATATAGACTATGTAAATAGATATTAGTTTAAGATTTTGAATATTAAAGAACCCTGTAGGGCATTTTTATAGAATAAGATTGTAAATAAAATTTGGTATAAACTGAGGTAAATGCATGTAATGAGCGGTATGTAACGAGTCGGTAAAAGGTAATAAGGTCTGTTTGGTAAATTAGGTAAAATAAAAGTATTATGGAGTTGGTAAATATTATTCTGGTAAACTATTAGGAAATACAACCTAGGTAGGCTAGGTACTGCCTAAATAGTAAATAGTAAGTAGTTAAAGGCTAGTCATATAGAAATAAATAGAGAATAACTTGATATTCAGCATAGTAAATAAGTAGTACATAAGCTATGAACCTTCAGGGAATAGCAGGTAGCTTATATTTGTATTAGTTTTAGAGAGGGTAGTTGTGTGTAAGTGGGATCTCGCAGGCCTCCCCTCACCCCCGCCTTCGTCACCTACGGGTGAAGGGGTGAGGGAGGAAACGCCCGCGATTGGCCTGCTAGGTCTCACACGCGCTCTAGGCTAAGTTCATGTACATAGTAAGTTTGTAATATAATTAAGGCCATTTTTTGGGTCTGGGCTTCCTGCCGACCACCGGGCCTCCAATAAAGAAACAAGAAAAAGAAAGCTCCTGAGTTTCCTTCAAGCCTCCACCCTCTTCAGTCATTTAACCAGCACACCGTCTAGGATTGTGGGTCGTCGAGGGGGCCCACACATTCATTGACTGCTGCTCCGTGGCTCAGTTGGCAGTGATGTCGACTGAGTAAGCGTCTGCACCTGGGTTCGATTCCCGGGCGGGGTGAATGTTTATATGATGAATATCAATGTTTGTTTCCGGTCTGGGTGTAATGTTCGTCTCAGTGTGTGTTTTGGGTACCCTAGATACAGGTTTTTCCTAGTTAGGGGCTCTAAGTGTAATGTGTTATTATTATTATTCAATACCAAAAATTTTAGGACATATAGATGTTTTTTAGATAATATTCCGATTAAATTTCTAGGTGAATTTCTTCACAAAATGCAACTGAAAAATTTACCTTTCCTAAAATTTAATTAAAATTATAGTTGAGAGGGCTGCAAAACTCATATTGTCATTATTATTTTTGCAATTTGAGTATTTTTTATTTAAACAATTTATTTAAAAAAGAAACATCCTAATGCTTGAAAATTCAAATTAAATTAAAAAAAATGTTCTCAAGGTGACAATATTATAAAAAAAACTAAAAAGGTTTATAACTTGGAAACGGTTGGGTTTGACCAAAGTTCTCTAAGGGTTAAAATTATTGGCAATGACCCTGTTTGTCACCTCCTGAAATGGTCCGTTTTGCTTACCAGTAACCCTGTTTATAGTTTTATACCTATGTAGATACCTATTCAGGTTTTACAGTTTTCACGTAGTGGGCTACGAGCTAAGATTTAATTTTATTTTTAGATTAAAGACTCAGCAGACGAGAAAAAATACACACCTGCCTGTGACTTCTACCAGCAGACAATAAACTACTGCAAAATAAATTCAAGATTTGAATATGTAAAGGAACAGAGAAAATATCACCGCTCTACAGATCTTCAAAAGTTCGACTACTTCTGATAAGGTAGCTTAGAATAATTTAAAATTTTCAATCAGTCTTTTTAAAATTTGCCATATAATTTAAAGAACAGTTTATCAAACGTCGCTGGGCTTAATATTCCAGAATTATGTATTAATAAATGAAATGTAATACTTACTTATTAAATTTTTAGTTAAACAAAATGCACTTATAATATTGTTGCATTAAGTTTCTTGTTTTTTGTTCATTCGTTAGTTTTATTGTGTCTAGTATTTTGTCATTAATTAAGATTAAGTTTTAACAATATCTTTGTATACCTGGTCGCTTTTCCAATTGATTGAATCGATGCTTAAGATAAGTTATACTTACTAAACGAACGGTTAAACGAATTCTGATGATTAGTTTATTTTATGTTTTGTACTACTTGTACAGTAGTACAAAACATAAAACGTGTTCATTCACTTTCCCACTTATCTATATTGCTAAAATTATTCTTATTCGCTAAAACTTGATCATGCATGGCTAAGCCGATTTAGCTGATTCAAAATGTTTGTCGTAGGTAATTATTTTAGACACTTTATTATAATCAATCAACTTAACATAAATTTACTTTTTTAAGATCATATAAACAACAACTTAATTTCTGATTTACACAAAACTAGTACGACCTGGCGTACTTCGTACCGCCTAACCTATTATAATGTTGCTCATGTATAACTTGAATTACTCTAAATTAAAAAAAAACGCATAAAAATCCAGAATCAGAATCAGAATCTTTATTTGTTACCCTTGCATTGTTTAAAAGATTTAAGCATACATATGGACAGACGCGGGAAGCGACTTTGTTTTATACTATGTATTGATATAATTTTCAGCAGTGTAGGTTCTTCGGCCGAAATTAAGTTGATCATGAAATTTGCCATAAAAACTGTTCTGTAACTTCAAACTTTTAATATTGACCCAATAGTTCTGTTTAGACCAAAGATTCTTAGATTAACCCACTTCAAAAAAGTAGGTTATCAGTTTGACCTGTATGTTTGTCCGCGATTATCTCGCTTTTGGCTAAACCGATTTTGATGCGGTTTTCAGAAAAATAATTGTTACGTTCAGGGAAAGGTTTTTGTACCTATTTTAACCGACTTCTTGTTTATGTATGTATCTTTTTATTTTGTCTTTTTGTAAAAAAGAAATTATATATTTTATTTTTGGTTCTTTTCTAAATCATTGCACTTTTGTAAAACATATTGATAATTAAAAAGGGGTTTTTGAATTGGTTTTTTTAATTTTTAGGTCTCGGTGGATGCTGGGTTTAGTGCCAAACTAACAAACTAAATTATAATTCAATGCGTATCAGGTTATATTAATTTCCCGCGTATTTCTAGCCCCTCGTAGCGCCGCGCCCTCTCTGGGCCTCCCTATCCAAACTTGCGATTTTTGTCTACCTATAATTTGTTTGTAGTTATCATTCTTCTCGACTAGAGAGTAAAATTTTTCTATGATCCAATAGCTCTACGCATCTCCAGATTTTTTCCTGAGACATTATTAATCGTATTTTATGACTTTTAAAACAAAGTTCGCCACGCTGCCGCCGCCGCTGCCGCGCCTCCGTGCAAAACGTAGTGATTTACCTTCTCTCTGCTCCGTGCCGGATGGAAATAAATAAAATGAAATGCACAGACCAACTAGAGATACTACGTATCAGACGGCCATCTCAGTAATAAAAAAAATTGCCATAGTGAAAGCCGTGACTAGTGATGTATGACAGTTGTTTTTATTCTTAATTGTAAGCTTATGTTGGGCAAAGGTCCCCAGCGTATTCAGCCTCCTTTTTTTTTGGCATGCTAACCTAAATTTTTTATTTTTCAAATTCTTTAAATTATAATATTAATATATTCTTGATTCTTGTAAAGAAACTATATGCTGGCTATGCGACTTTTAACTATCTTCATAAAAGTCGCATCGCATACTTACCAGACAACCAACAGTTTCTCTACGAGAATTATTACAGTCCTGAAAATAAATGAAACTAAAGCATCATTTGTGAATTTGTATATTTTTGCCCAGTTGTATTCAAATCTTTAATTATTTTACTAGTCGCTTCTTGAATGCACTTGTCTTTTTTGATTTTCTTAATTGGGGAGGCACATCTGAAAAAAATCAAAACATAATTTGAAGAGCAAACAATGTATTTTATTAATACTTCCTAAAAAATACAGAAATCTAGTGTTAGAGACTTTTTGATGAGTGCCAGAGTGACAGACAGACAGACATACAGACATTACGGTGACGATTTGTTAATAGTGTAGTGTAGTACAAAAGGCGTCGTTAAAACACAATCCTAATGCCTCACGACGCCTCACACCTCACGCCTCCTCACTCCTCACGGCGCCTCACTCCTCACGAGCCCGCTTACGAGTTTTATACGAGGTACAGCCCCCCCGAGCCCCCTCAAATGAGGGAGTAAGTCTTCACTTGAGGAACCTTATCTGGCGGATTGCTATTTCATCCAGTTGGCAACACTGGAGCTAGGACGTCTTTGTTCTAAATCGGTAGTTAAATCGGATGCTAGCTCTGTAAATGCAATTACACTGTCCTGAATCAGGAGTCAGGACTGACTGAAATCAGAGACTGATTTAGGAAAGGTGTAATAGACCCTTATAACAAGCCAAAATGGCCGATGGCCGGCTTTTCAAACCAGCCAATCACAAGCAACGTGCCTGTCATACATGACCAGTTTCAAGATGGCGCCTATGGCTAGCGTTTCGATAGTAGGGTTAAACGGCCGTGATGAAATGACTGACACAAACAACAACAACAATTTTTTACAATGACTGATTGATTTGAGTGGGGACCGCCGAGAGAAGTTCAGAACAAGTTCAGAACGTTTTGTGTTGTAGGTATTGTTTAATTCGCTTCCTAACTTAGGAATCCTAAGTTAGTAAGTAAGTAGTGTAGGTACCTATCACAGAACAAGGAAGATGCTCTATGTACCTATTAACAATGTTTTGATAAAATTTAGTATAAATCATTGGAATTTTGTTACCTTACGGCTTACGGTAAAAAAGGAGAAAGACTTGAGCGTTTTCACATTGAGCGATAACGGTAACGACACGATATTGTCGGACTGGAAAATCCATACAACACTACTAAATTGAACAGATTGTCGTGCCGATATCGGCTATTGAGTAAATATAAACGATAAAGCAAATGTAACTTGTTCACTGCTGCCATTATTATCTCGAATAATTTCACTTTTGGAATCGCGCGGATACTTTTGCTGTCGCAGTGTGACTAACCGCATAACAAGCTGTAGGTTATATCGAGTCACATACCAATGTCTTCCCGATATCGCCGGCCGATATCTGTAGGGCGTGGACTGTATAATGAAACTTCTATCTTCTGGTTCTCAGCTTTTATTCTTCCTTCGCAACCTTTGATCTTTTCCTTGAGAGCTTTACTTGTTGTCTGACGATTTTGCGGCGTCTGAGCCGGCTTATATGCTCGGATTTCGCTACCCCTTCCACCGGAATTAGGCGCACAACTTGCGATAACCTTTGGACTTGTTCGTCCCTTTCTAACTTATGCCTCTGTCCCTGTTGCAGGTTTGTCATGCGGGGCATGCGTGATCCATGCGCATGCGACACGCCACCTGCCGGGGACCGCGAGCCTCGTATGCGTCTACTTCATTGGCTGGTTTGCCTTCTTATCGCGTCTACGAGGCTCGCGTAAACTGTGCGCCCCATACGGCATTACTTTTTCCCTATTTTAATCTTTATTTACAGCTTAACCTACTATTTACATGCTTCAGAGGTAGCGAAATCCCTAACCTAAGATTAAACTAAGCTAATTAAATGTTCTTAACCTAGGGGCACAAATCTATTCTACCTAGGCTATAGCTAACTTAATCTAACCTTAGCCTATTCTTTATTTACAACATTCCTAAATCATTTTTAGATATATACAAGTCATCCTATCGTATTGGTCGTCTTCAACAATATCGTTGTCGTCCGAGCTGACGATATATGAGTATCGTGTCGTGGTGTCTTTATCGTCGCAGTGTGAAAACGCCCAATGGGCGAAGAAAGAACAGAAACCAGTGAGGTGGGGAAAAAGAAACTCAGAGGTAGGAAACCGCCGTTGTGGGAACTGGAAACATGGAATGAGGTGTTTTCAAAGTAACATAAAAAAAATAGTTTCGTAATACGCTCGTAGATGGCGTTATATGGCGTAATAGAAAGGTAAGTAATATTTAAATCAGTTCAAATTCGTCACAACACATAACAAAAACTACTTATTTGAGTTTAAATTATTCATTTAAACTTATTCTTGTAGATTTTTGATAAAACATTTTTTTTGAGATGACAAATGAGTGGTTTTCAAAGTGACAGAAAAGAAAAAAAAATAATTATACGGCCGTAGATGGCGGTGTGTTCAGCAATATCAGAGAGATGGGAAATCGAGTATTGACATTGACTGACACTTTGAATTGCATCAATTTCTGCTAAAAATCTTAATTTCACCTGACGGAGTTGGAGTGGACTGCCCCAGTTAAATTTAATTGCATAAGTTTAATTTTTAACTATTCAATCATTCATTTCATCTTGACCTATTGCTCCTGGTAGAGCGCCATCTGATACTAGCGGCATAATAAAACTTGTTTTTTTCTTCTGAGCTGTCAAATGACTTCAAGTTTTAATACGCCGCTATCAGATGGCGCTAGCAAAAATCTACAGCTGAAGTTGAAATGAATCATCAAAAGCTCTAAATAAAATTGGAACTCGTCATTGTGCCAGTCAAATAGTTTTTTTTGTTTTGTATTGAACTTTTCAAGTAAATCTACGTCTATTACGCCATATAACGTATTAACTCCGTCACTGCCTCAGTTAAATTTTATTTTTAATGTTTTATTTTGAGCCACTTAATCAATCATTCATTTCATCTTGACCTATTGGTGTACCTTGTATTGGTGATTTGGGGAAACAATAAAGTATTGAGTATTGCTCCTGGCAGAGCGCCATCTGATAGCAGCATAATAAAACTTGGTTTTTTCTTCTCATCTCATTCCATTCCATGCGTATAGAAAAATTTTAGGCTACGAACGCACAGGCGGTTTTTTGCCGCGCGGATTTTATGTAACATACTGAATCCTATGGAAGTGTGCGCACCAGCGGATAAAAAACGGCGCGGTTAAAAATCCGCTGTCGCGGTTTTATTTCCGCGCGGCTAAAAATTCGCCTGTACCTTCGTGGCCTATGAATAAGGTTGAAAATGAAATAACAACCTTTCCAACCGCGCGGAAATAAAACCGCAACAGCGGATTTTTATCCGCGCGGTAAAAATCCGCCTGTGCGTTTGAAGCCTTACTCTCTAGGTCAAATTCTATTAAGTCTGTGCGTCAAAATATAACAATTTAATCCGTCGTCTGTCCGTCGTCTGTTTTAGTGATGGGTTACTCAGTAATTTAAATTGAGGACTCGTGAGGACCTCATTTGGCTAAATGAGGTCCTCATGAGGACCCCTCATTTGAGGCGAGGCATTTTAACCTAAAAACAGGCCCAAACCTTCCCGCAGCCTCTTATTTTTGCTTTCTATAGACATTCACAAGTATATAAATGCATTATAATAATAAAAATAATAATAAAAATAATAATAATTGTATTTACTATAAAATATAGTTTACAGATTTAAATTAAAACTTACAAATTGATATTGCATGTAGATTTAGATATTTGTAAAGGATTAGTTTAAATAGAATACAGAATAATTATTTAATTGAAAAATTACAACACCATGCAATGCAATACCTAAGCTATCCAATAAATAATTGAAATTAAAATAAAATTAAATTCATGTGCTAGGTAGCACTCTGCCTGTCCTGCTGTGGGGTGTTCTCGAAGGCTGGTCATATTCTTACCGACAAAAAGTCATCATGATACTATTAGGCAGCTTACATGTAGGTAAGCTATATAATCAGAATAAATATAAATAATAAAAGCACACTTTAGTTTAATTTTTTATAATAACTAAATCTTAATACTATATGAATCGGTATCGGTACCTACCTATTTATTATTCTATCTTAATAGTAATTTTCTAAAACATTTACGTTTTTCTGTTTGCTAAACAATAATAGCGCTTTTTCCAATGAAAAGAATAAATAACTCTTGAACAAGGCTATACCTTCCTCATTCACCTCACCTAGTCCTCATTTATTGGGGTTCGTTTCGTTTACTTGTCGTTGAAACACAATCCTCACGCCTCACGACGCCTCACGCTTCACGCTTCACGACGCCTCACGTCTCCTCATTCCTCACGCCTCCTCACTCCTCACGACGCCTCACTCCTCACGACGCCTCACTCCTCACGACGCCTCACTCCTCACGAGCCCCCTCACGAGTTTTATACGAGGTACTCACTCACCTCACTGTAACGAGCCCCCTCAAACGAGGCCCTCACGAGGGAGTAACTCATCACTAGTCTGTTTATCTCTAGTTGGTTTGTGGTCTGTTCTGTTTTTTCTTTTCCTTTCCTCAGTTCATATAAATTTTACTCTCCTTCGTCTCTTCGCAATTTTAAAAGTATTTTGGTAATGGATCGTCGAACATTAAAATTTAATAATTTAGTTTTTTGACATCCTCATCTGTTCTTTAATAAGGTTCACTATGTAATCTTTCAGTAAAGTTTCAGACTACAAACAAAACATGGACGAAAACTCGTCAAACGAAGACGAGCAGCGTAAAGATTCGCCGAGTCCAAAACTAAGCGTGAAGAAGTTGAAAATGAACGACGGAAGCTCTCAGGACAACGTTACGGAAACAGGTAAACTTGCGCTCCATTTCTGGTCGTTCAGTTTTCTGCTTACTCAGTTATTACCTATAGTTTTGATTGTTTCCGTGAAGCATCGTCAAGCAGGACAGAAATCCCCGAAAACGAGACCAGAGATGGATCTGTTGAGAGGACTGAAACGACAAGCACCGAGGAGCCATTGCCTTTGTCAGAACCGTCCAATGAAGTGGTTTCTGTTGCTCCATCTACTAGCAATATTAGAACTATACTGTTCAACATAAGAAGACCACGTAGAAATTACAGAAAGCGTCAGGCTCCCATTGACAGTGATAGCTCTACGGACTCTGATGATATTTCTGCTGATGATGTGGCTGCGTCACCGTCCCATCAGGCTGCTAATTCTGATGACAGTGAGGAGCCACCGGAGCTGGATCTTCAGAGATTCATCGACAATCTTACGGATGCTGATGATTCAGGAAGTGGGTATGTTCTCTTTTACAATCATAGTTTTACTGTTAACTTATTAAAAATTTACTAATTCCTCAATTCTTCTGACAGAATGTAAAATTTGAGAAATATTGATAAATTCCAGAAAGCCCTTCCTAATTTGTTTTAGGCTGAGCTTACAGACTAACAAAGTTTTTATTACCTTTTCATATCTTTTGTTTGTGTAAATTGTTTTTTTTAGATCATCTTAAAATTGTAAACTTAAACACAGGTTTTTCTATGCAAATCATTCTATTAAAACACTACATACTACATACTTATAAAAGTACGAGCTTTCCCGGCTTACTTTGTTACGCCATAGAATATAAGATACTACAAAGATTTGGCTCTATAGACTTAAATTTAAATTTTTTTTTTTTTTTTTTATGTTTTACTATTTTATACTTAAGTTTCTTATTTTTGTTATGTTTTTGTAATGTGTGTCGTTGTTTTTGCGAATAAATAAGTTTTCTTTCTTTCTTTCTTTCTTATATTCTTTTGATTGCCCAGAATGGCTGAATAAAAAACAAAAAACTACAACAAAACACCTGTCAAAATATGTAAACAATGAAAAAAATATTGCACCTTGGGTTATATTATTTGAGTTTAGGTAAGGATCCCTAATTTTTTTAAAATCTGATATAGCCTATGACACTCGGGGTTAATGTAGCTTCCTACCAGTGAAAGAATTTTTCAAATCGGTTCAGTATTTCCGGAGCCTATTCGTTACAAACAAACAAATCTTTCCTCTATAATATTTACAATGGTCTTTTTAAATAAAACAATAAATTTAAATGAACCTTTAAATTCCAGAATAGACCTATCGCAAAGCAATGATGACTCAAACAGTTCATACAGTGACGAAGGTCAGATGCTCTCTGTTGAATCAGACACAGAGGATGAGACTCCGTGGACCAGAGACCGAGAAGATGAAGACGAAGATGATAGCAAAGTTCCCGAGGTGTTACTGAAGACTAGGCCAAAGCATGACTATGTTATACTTAAAGGTTTGTTCCGTTTACTTGTCAAATTATTAGACATGTGGAGGCGGCATAGAATACTACCATCTCGTCTCCTCCCATGCGTTTTGTAAAGTGACTTACGGAATCGCTGTAAAAGGGCAGTAGCTTTTTTTTGTTGAAATAATTCAAGAGCCACACCGCAATCGTCAACTAGCCCTTTTTTTTTTGTAACGGGGGGAAATGCCTATCGCATTTCGCGGAGACGCTTTGACGCTCGGGGGAGCGTCGGGGGTATGTGGGGCTCGCACCCACTAAAACCCCCCGGCGGCCGTCTTGGCGCTTTTGGGAAGGACCCCGGGAACCACGCATTACTGGCGTCCGAAGTTCTTCCCACGCTCAGCTGCTATCTGCTTCGTGCTCGGGGAGGGCATGTTGTTCCCTCCCTGGCTCGCCTTTGTAGCTGCGGCGGCACAGTGCCACAAGCTGTGCCGCCGCCCATCTCGGGGCCGTTTGATGAGTGTGTCGGATCCCCGCCCTTCACACCCACGACCCCAAAGACCCCTTTTAGCCGCCTCTTACGACAGGCAGGGTAGACTGTAGACCTATTCTTACGCCCGGATCTACAGGGCTTATCGTCAACTAGCCTGCCAAGTCAATCACTGCCTGCAATCAGTGGAGGAGACCTATGTCCAGCAGTGGACGTCTATCAGTTGTAATGAGGCTCTTTTGTGCAGTGCTTTTCGTAGAGGACATGTTCTGATGATTATAAATGTCTTAGTTTATGGCTTCTAAAAATACATCTTACATACTTATAGCACCATCATCACACCACCTTAAACCAAGATATAGCCATCTATTGCTCCAACTACAAAATTTACTCAACAAGCATCCAAACCAGCTGGCCCAGGAATTGGTCCAGTCAAACCCCACCAAACGCCTTAAAAGGGGCCCATTTCTGGAGCTGGATCGTAGAGGATCCAAAGAATATTATAGAGATCCATCTAATGTGATGGATTCTGACAAAGTCTACTATCCTGCACAATATCTGCTTATAGTCAACTGGACTGATCGCAGATAGCGTCAAATTCAAAACAAAAAAACTTATAGCACCATGATAATCAATAAAGAAACTAGTCGACCCGGCGAACTTCGTACGTTACGTCCCGCCTAACCTTGTACTATTTTATGCCTGTATTATACTATCAATATCAATACATAGTATAAAACAAAGTCAATTCCCGCGTCTGTCCCTATGTATGCTTAAATTTTTAAAACTATGCACCGGATTTTGATGCATTTTTTTTTAATAGATAGAGTAAAAAGTAAAAGTAAAAAATATTTATTTGCCATCAACCTAAACAAAACATCAGTACTTACTAAATTAATACTTAAATTAAACAGAATTTAGCAACAGACTACACATTAGCACTAAACTTAGAAACATAAAGGTTATTTAAGCAGATTAAATTTGACAATGGTCTCACACTAGGGGAACCTGTGCCGTGAGAACCGGTTTACATAGCGGTTGGCCAGAAGATCGCGTTACAGAGCGGGTTTATAGGCGATAGCGATTAATAGCTGCTTGCTTTCTCGCTAAACATAGTAAAAACATACTTTTGTTTTTCTTATCTTAGAAATACTTAAAATTAAACTTATGTAATTAGATTATTTAAAAAAAAGTAATTTTCTTAAAACTAAACAAAATAAAGTAAAAATAAATAAAAATACAAATAACAATACTTTGAGTTATCATTATTATTAGAGAACAAATAAAAAGTAACTTAATTTAATATACATACCTAATTAATAAATATATAATAGGTTTGAATAAAAAATAATTATTTATAAAAATATAATAAAAATAAAAAAATAAAAAATATTATAATTGAAATAAAATTGGTCGAAGTGGACTAAAAAATTAATGAGTTGTATTTAACAGTAATAGTTATAGTATCTTATCTCGAGTAGGTTAGGAGTGACTCACATTCCGTGTATGAGAGAGGTAATAATATTTTGTATAAATCTGTTTTTGTGTCTTTAATACTTGATTCAAGAGGAAGGTTTATAAGTATAGAACATGAGCAAAATAGTAATAGGTTAGGCGGTACGAAGTTCGCCGGGTCGACTAGTACATAATAAACCTTCAATTCTGCCAGGCAACCCATGCGACACTTTTAAATCACAACTCAAACAATATTATTAACTAGTCGACCCGGCGAACTTCGTACCACCTAACCTATAACTATTTTGAGCATGTACCTATTATACATAATAAACCTTCCTCTATAATTACTCCATCTATTAAAAAAAACCGCATCAGAATCCGATGCATAGTTTTAAAAATGTAAGCATACATAGGGACAGACGCGGGAAGCGACTTTGTTTTATACTATGTATTGAAGCTTCAAATTAAATCAACAGATGTAATAAACCGAGAGATGGGAATCAGTCAGCCTCCGAACATTACGTCTTCGGGGAGAGACCATCGCAACTTTGAGAGACGGTTCTACGGTTCACTACATTCTGCTTATAGACTGAAGTTAGCTCATAGGCTGCAAGGGCATATGGGCTGTGTGAACGCTATAGATTTTCATCCAGAAGGTAGGTGGTTTTAGTTTTCGCTTCTTTGTATGTCAACGCTGTCGCGGTATACCGCTGGAGCCGGCTGGTGCCGTAACTTTTTAACATAGACTTTAAACCCTGTATACAAGATTTATTTTCGTTAGAGAATTGTAAAATCTCTAAATGTCTAATTGTAAAGACTAAACTATTTAATCTACTAGTTTCAGTTTTGTAGAAAATCACGTCGCATTACTATTACAATTAGTTAAGATGTCCCTAAAGTGAATTTTTGCATGGTTTCTTTTCTATAAAAATTATACAGACTTTTTAAGTTATGCTGTTCTCAAAATTAAATTGTTGTGCACAACCAAACGGTAGCTCTCTCGTGAGCTATGTATATGTCGTAGTAAGATTTGATAATTAGGTTTTTTGCAAAAAACCTAGGGATTTTGCGAAAACACGGATAATTTGATATAAGCATTACTTTTTTTTCAATCATCCTGACATGAAGCAATTTTTTTTGCAAAAAACCTAATTATCAAATCTTACTACGACATATATACATTTTGTTCATATTTAACGACTGGTTGCGTCATAGATCACTATAGCCTAGTTTCACTATAGCCCTAAAAGATGCCAGAGACTAAATAAACTTTATAACTATTTAAAATAAAAGTTGTGTAAATATTTGGGGTGTTTCTGACTAGGCAGTAATTTCGACCCATGTTGCTTCGGCAAAGTTGTTAGGTATGGTGAGCTGAATCTCTCCTTTGATTTATTACCGCCTTGTCGGAAACATCCTGTAGAACCTAGGGTCTGACTTTTTATTAATAAAGGCATTTATCCACCAGGCAAGCTGCTAGTCTCGGGATCAGACGACATGAATGTTATAGTATGGGAATGGGCGACAGGGACAGTATTGCAGACAGTACGGACGGGACACAAGGCTAATGTGTTTCAGAGTAAATTCCTACATCTGAACGCTAGGAGTCAACTTAACATTGTGACGTGCGCTAGAGATGGACAGGTAAGATTTTTTTGTAAACTGTAACCCTGTTATTCATAAAAAGATGAAGAGCATTTTAGTTATTTGACATATGTCAATTTAGACTGGATGTCAGGTATTTAATATACAACAAACCAGCAAAGTAGACCTCCAGTAACGCTACTTAAAATCTACTGTATCTTTATGAATAACACGGTAAGTCTATTGCCGTTCTTTAGCATTTTGACATGTAATACTTATTATAGTTTCAATATCTTTTTTAGAAATGTCCCATTGGAATTTCGCGACAAAAAGTATCCCATGTCTTTTTACAGGCTCTAGCTAGACTATTCGTGTACCAAATTTTATTTAAACCATTATGTCGTGAAAGCGAGACAGACAGACAGACAGACAGAGTTACTTAGCATTTAAAATCTTATACTTATATAAAATTCTCGTGTCACAATTTTCGTTCCCGTACTCCTCCGAAACGGCGTGGCCGATTCTCATGAAATTATGAGCATGAGCATATTGAGTATGAGTAGGTCTGAGAATCGGCTAACATCTATTTTTCATACCCCTTAAAAAAATATATTTGGCAAAACAACGTTTGCCGGGTCAGCTAATATTAGTATGTATTGTCGGCTGCAGCCTGTCGTCGCCGAGATGTGCTCTATTAGCAAGGATAAAAGAGCTGGGCCCTTAGTCTCATCGCGCAAAACGTAACTATCGAATAAAAGTAGAGTAGAAACAGTACGTTAATCGCAAGATAATACACATTTGGTAGTCTCGTAATCTTTTTGCTATAACTATAGCAGTAGTATCGCAACAGATTGGAATCGACCAAAAAGGATAGTCTGCTCCATAATAAGATAATGTTATAATTATGTTCGACTGACATTATTGATATTAAGTGACAGTTGCACTATGCCCGTTTCAATTTCATCTAATAAAACCGGATTCACTATTTAGGTAAAAAAATCCCAGATTATTCTATAGCTTGCTATTCATATTCTATTGCTATACTATAATGATCGATCAAAGTTACGAGACTCGCACACAATCGTAATAGAGTAATAGTAGCATAATAATAGAATAGAAGTATAATCGTAAGTTTAAGAGACTAGAGTCCCCGTTCTCCCTCCCAGGTGCGTCTGATCCAATGCCCGCCGAGCGGCGGGCTGCCGGCGGGCCGGCGGCGGCGCCTGCTCGCGCACACGCGGGCGGCGCTCAAGCTGCACGTGAGCGCCGCCGCGCCGCACGACGTCGTGAGCGCCGGCGAGGACGGCCAGGTGCTGCACGCCGACGTGCGCGTGGACAGACCCAACAAGTTGGTGCAACTGTTCTTTAAGGTCCCTCTCGGTATGGCCTTTTAGTCCTTAGACACAAAATCAGTAGGTCTTGTCTTACAAAAACGTTGTATTACAATGTGGGAGATGGTTTTTTTACATACGCGAATTCATTAAAACTTTATTAGAAATGAATACTTTCGCCAGAATAAATAAAGAACGCGAAAAAATTTGAATTTCGCGCCATACCGAGAGGGACCACCTTAAGGATGTTTTCTTTGTTTCCTCTTTCGAAAAATTTGGTTTCTCCCACTCAATATACGTCCGAAGACACTTTTTACTCAATATACATCAGTAACACCTAGTATATTTCAGAAAAAAACTGTATACGTAAGATACATCCTGTATACGTCATAAGACGATTTCTACCCAGTGTACTTGCGACGTGCGCAACGACAAACCTAACAAGTTGGTCAAACTACATAGTGTTTAAGAATGTTGTCTTTGTTTCCTCTTTTTAAAAATAAGTTTTCTAGGAAAAAGATCAGGTCTACAGACCTTTAGAAGACACTTTCCACTCAATCTATTTCAACAACATCCTGTATATGTAAGAAAAGAAACATACTGTATACGTTGAAACACCCAGCATACATCAGATGACACTTTCACAATATACTTCAACATCCTCCTGTATACTATAGCAAAACACTGTATACTTCAGGAACATACTGTATACCAAAGAAACACCCTATATACCTAAGAAACACATGTAACAACCTGTATGCTTCAGCAACATCCTTTGATTCCATACATTACATAAAAACGCTGTGAGCGTGGCGAATATGCCATTAAATGTGATCACTGGATGAGATTATTTTAACTAACTCTGTATGGACTAAAATGCATACCAGCTTTTAAACCTGAATAATCACTACTTGAACCCTTGACTGGTAGGGCCTGCCATCTGGATCTTTTCAAAACAGAAAACTAAACAATTTTTATATTAAATATCAGAAAAAAACGTGTTATATTTATGACCTACGAGCTTTCCCGGCTTACTTCGTTACGCCATAGAATATAACGCCATAGAATATAAGATAAGTACTACAAAAGACTTGGCTCACTTTTACGGTCAAAAGACTGACTTTCAAATCGGTTCAGTATTCCCGGAGCCTATTCGTTACAAACAAATAAATCTTTCCTCTTTATAATATTGGTATAGATGTACCTAACCTAAGTATGTTACGTAGTAAATTGAACAACAATATTTTGACAGTTTGATATCTATCTACATATATCTATACCAATAATAAAGAGGAAAGATTTGTTTGCATCGAATAGGCTCCAGAAATACTGAACCGATTTGAAAAATTATTTCACTGTTGGGAAGCTACAATATCCCCGAGTGTCATAGGCTATATTAGATTAAAAAAAAATAGGGATCCTTACCTAAACTCAAGTAATGTAACGCAAGGTGCAATTTTTTCCGTTGTTTACATTATTTTGACAGGTTGTTTGTTTTTTTATTCGCCCATCATGCCCCCGCAGCATGACGGACTATTTGTCAAATCTTTCTGTCACTTTTAATCGCTTTTGACATTTCAATGCGGGAAAATGTATGGAGATGATCGACAAAAGTGACAGATAGATACGACAAAGTCGACAAATTTTCGTCATGTTACCACTGCTGGACAGTAATAAGAACTAAGTCTATAGATCCAGGTATTTAGTAGAATCTTATATGCTATGGCGTAACGAAGTTAGCCGGGAATGCTCTTATGTAATATAGTGACTGATTTCTGTTTTTGTCTGTCCCTCCAGATTATTCACAGTTAAGTCCAAATCCGTGGTCATCCCACTATACAGCGTGTGCGGGCACCCGGCCAGAACAGAATTACTCGCAGTGGCGGGCCGCGACCGCTTCGTGCGAGTCTACGACACGAGGAAACCGAGTTCCCCGCTCGCACTCTACTGCCCGCACGCCTTCACTGACAATGTTGTGAGTCTCGCCTAGTACACGTCACGTACTACGTACAGTACGGGCACTCCCTGCCTCCCTCAGCCAGTGCGGCCCGCGCTCGGTCACCTCTCAGTGACGCTCAGTACAAATAAAGCAGCGTCGCGCGTCTCATCTCACTCACACAAGCATGATACGCGAGTTTACACGAGTTTCGGCTGTGCGCGAAGCAACAAGCTTTTTATATGAAGTGTCCGAGGTGTGCTCTTACATAGACAGAGACACTAACTTACTCAAATCAAAATCAAATCAAAAAATCTTTATTCAATATAGGATACAAGATATCACTAATTGAAAGTCAATTAGACTACATCTAATCTAATCGCTATTGATACCTTATTTGGTAAAGTATCCTATACTGTGAGAGGCGAGGTAGTTCAGGGTGCCCACCAATTGGCATCTTTCGGTTTTTACTAATCTCCTCTCTTTTACACTTTTCCATTAAGTATTGTAAACCCATTCAAACTCTTTAAGAGGGTTCGAACCGCATTACTAGCGCCACTTTAAAAAAAAACTATGTTCTAAACCAAGGCCGACATCAAAAATGTTGGTCAATTATGCACGAACTAGAAAATCTTGCTTTTAATTTTTAATGCACTTTATTGTAACTTTCAGGTTTAAAATCTAAGGAATTTACTGTTTGTTGCCCAAAGAGTTGTTGTCACTTTTAAATTAACTTGTAAACATTGCATCATTGACTAACATTTTTGATTTCGGCCATGGTAAAGAAGTTAGGTAGGTATTTTTTTTTTCAAGATTGGCGCTATTGCCAACTGCTCCGTGGCTCAGTTGGCAGTGATGTGTACTGAAATGCGTGTGCACCTGGGTTCGATTCCCGCCGAGGCGAACATTGTTATGACGAATATCGATGTTTGTTTCCGGTCTGGGTGTAATGTGCGTCTCTGTATATGTTTCGGGCACCCTAGGTACAGGTTCTTCCTTAGAGTGATGCGTTCGTTATTTATTATTAACTAGAGGCTGCCCCGCGGTTTTTCCCGCGCAGATTTCTCATAAACACAAAAATCCCGTTTTTTTCCCGTTCCCGTGGGAATTTCGAAAAATCCTTTCTTAGTGATCGCCTACACTCCCTAAGGAACCTACATGCAAAATTTTAGCCCTCTACGCCCAGTAGTTTCGGCTCTGCGTTGTCTGTCAGTCAGTCAGTCAGTCAGTCAGTCAGTAACGGAAGAGTTTTATATATATTGATTGGCACACGTTTTCGTATCACAGTTGAATGAATGAATTAATGAAAAACATTTTGGTTGGGGCACTCTTAATTTTTTTTTAACTATAAATGTTTTCTTTTTCAGAACGCTTCTAGGAAAAACTTTCATATATCAATGATGCACCTCACCTGTGCCGTATACAACCACGACGGCTCAGAAATACTGGCTTCATACAACGATGAAGATATCTATCTGTTTGACACGAAGAACGATGTATATGATAAGTAAGTGCTTGATTTTATTTTGGGCATGCCCTTAGGAAGCTTATGAAAATCAATATATATAAAACTCTTCCGTTACTGACTGACTGACAGACAACGCAGAGCCGAAAGTACTGGGCGTAGCGGGCTGAAATTTGGCATGTAGGTTCCTTAGGGAGTGTAGGTGAGCACTAAGAAAGGATTTCCCGAAATTCCCATGGGAACGGGAAAAAACTGGATTTTTGCGTTTATGAGAAATCTGCGCGAGTGAAACCGCGGGGCAGCCTCTAGTTTATCATATTCTCTAATAGCATCCCTTATAGATTAACTCTATGGTTCAGGTCCAATTTTGATCGTATATACCGGTTGTATGTAGTTAGGGGAACTGACCGTAAAGGTAGGTTTAGACTCCGCCCTCTGCTCCCACAGCTATTTCTCGGACTCTTGTAATGAATGGTGCTAATAACATAAATTTAAAAATTTACAAACCCCCGACCCAGTCAGACCCCTCATCAACTTAACTAGAACTAGAGCTAATCATCTTAAAAATATCATGGTTGCCTTATAATATACTTTCAATATAATTTAAGCAACACGGAAATATCAAATCGATAGGACATGTGGAAGGTAGTTAGATGCCCTCATCCACTATTTCAGAGCTGATCATCTTCAAACGGCAGATCAGGTCATGGTTACCTTACCATATACTTTCCATATCATAGATGTAACATGGTACCAAATTTTATATCGATCGGACATAAGGAAGCTAGTTAGATCCTCTCATCAATTATTCAAGAGCTGATCATCCTTAAACAGCTGATCAGGTCATGGTTACCTGAACATATATTTTCAATATCATAGAAGTAACATGGTACCAAATTTCAACTCGATTGGACATAAGGAAGCTAGTTAGATCCTTCGTTTTCTCCATCTCTGGCCCCTGTCCTGTTAGGCTATTGCCGTTCACAATGAAAATTTGAATGAGACACATTTTGACATGTGATAAGTATACTTTCGGGTTATACAGCTGAATCACTTGTGTAGACAAAATTCACCTACCATATACCCGTAAAGTATACTTATCACATGTAAAATGATTCACTTCTCATTTTCATTTTGAACGGCAATAGATCCACTAGAATTTTTGGCGGGTCATTTTTTAAACTTGTTCGTATAAACTCGTAACTTGGCTCGTATAAACAGATTTTCAAGCCAAGCCAGGCTGGCTAAAAAAAGCCATGTAACAACAGGGACCGGGTTGGCGTTGGCTGGCTTGTAGGACTAGACTAACGTCAGAGCACTGACTTCGTGTAAGCTTAGCTTAACAATTCCAGGGACAGTCTGAAGGCAGGCTACTCGCGCCGCTACTCGGGGCACCGGAACGTGGCCACGTTCAAGGGCGTGTCGTACTGGGGCCCGGGCGGGCGCTGCGTGGCCTCGGGCTCCGACTGCGGACACCTGTTCCTGTGGGACAAGGAGAGCGAGGCTCTGGTGCAGTGGCGGCGCGGGGACGCTGCTGGTGTGGTGAGTGTTCAAGGGCGTGTCGTACTGGGGCCCGGGCGGGCGCTGCGTGGCCTCGGGCTCCGACTGCGGACACCTGTTCCTGTGGGACAAGGAGAGCGAGGCTCTGGTGCAGTGGCGGCGCGGGGACGCTGCTGGTGTGGTGAGTGTTCAAGGGCGTGTCGTACTGGGGCCCGGGCGGGCGCTGCGTGGCCTCGGGCTCCGACTGCGGACACCTGTTCCTGTGGGACAAGGAGAGCGAGGCTCTGGTGCAGTGGCGGCGCGGGGACGCTGCTGGTGTGGTGAGTGTTCAAGGGCGTGTCGTACTGGGGCCCGGGCGGGCGCTGCGTGGCCTCGGGCTCCGACTGCGGACACCTGTTCCTGTGGGACAAGGAGAGCGAGGCTCTGGTGCAGTGGCGGCGCGGGGACGCTGCTGGTGTGGTGAGTGTTCAAATTCAAATATTTAAAATTCAAATTCAAAATTCAAATTCAAAATTCAAATCAAATTCATAATTCAAAATTCAAATTCAAAAATCAAATTTAAAATTCCAAATTAATTTATTTAGTGTTGTTTTTGTTATATTGCAAGCGCAGATGAGCCACGCTCTTGACATAAATCATCTATCTATACCAATTATAACATTGATTGATTCAACATTGGTGGACAGATTTTGTAATTTGGCCATTCTTCTCCGCAAGCAAAAGAACATTGACTAGCTAGATTTGATTGTTGTTTTGCATCGAATAGGCTCCGGAAATACTGAACCAATTTAAAAAATATTTCACTGTTTGGAAAGCTACACTATCCCCGAGTGACACAGGGTAGGTATATTAGATTTCCAAACGTTTTTTCCGTTGTTTACATATTTTGACAGGTGGTTTGTTGTTGTTGTTTTTTTTTTTTATTTGCCTATTCTGGACACTCAAAAGAACAGAGTCTATAGAAAGTCTATAGAGCCAAGTCTTTATTAGTACATATTATTATCTCATATTCTATGGCGTAACAAAGTTAGCCGGGACAGGTGAATAAAGCCAAGTCTTCTATAGCATTAAATCGCGTGAATGTTCTAACGTTTCAGTAAAGAGCAAATTATTGCTTTCATTTATGAATCAATTTGTAGATATCATTATTTGATTGATGCATTTAATTACTTATTACACACATAATCACATAATCTCACGCCTTTTATTCCCCGGAGGGTTAGGCAGAGGTACCAGCTCAAGAGCCGGACCCACGTTTAGCCAAGTTTATGCCTTGTCGCCGCGGTTATAACGACCACTACTGCGGCCGGGACCAACGGCTTAACGTGCCTTCCGAAGCACGGAATCATCTTACTTTTCGGACAATCAGGTGATTCAAGCCTGCAATGTCCTATCCAACCGAAAACAACCACAACGTGATTTTTGTGAGAAATCAATATGTGGTGATATATACTGGGTGTTTCTGACAAGGCGGTAATAAATGAGAGGATGGATTCAGCTCACCATAACAAACAACTTTCCCGAAGAAACATGGGTCGAATGGTCAAAACTAAAATCAGCTGTTCCATACATTTGTTCGATCAGCTGACGGGGTCAATGTACGGGACAGCAGATTTTTGTTTTGATATTTCGACCTATGTTGCTAAGGGAAAGTTGTTAGGCATGCTGTGCCGAGCTCCCCATTTCATTTATTACCGCCTTGTCAGAAACACCCTGTATATTGTATATATCAATATATTACTTATTAATTTGATCAATATCCGAATACCAGGTGAACTGCATAGAGACGCACCCGAGCGTGCCGGCCATGGCGACCAGCGGGCTCGACAAGGACGTCAAGATCTGGCTGCCGCGCGCGCACCAGGACGTCTCCTATGAAGGACTAGACAAAGTTAATAGATTTTCAATGGGGTTGTACACGGAAAACTTTTTGTAGATGACGCTCTATTGTTCGGCCCATAACAAACAAGTGAAATACAATAACAAGGCATTTAAACTCATAGCTTCCTAGCCGGGAGTTGTTAGGAAACTAATGATTTTAATTTTCCTTACACCCAACAGCTACATAGTGAGTTATTTTGATAAATAATTGGACTACCAATGCAAATCACATACAAAACTTTGTTTGTTATGGGCCGACCGTACAAACGACACTAGCGGGATAAATTGGCAGTTTTCTTCCCCATTATATAGTGTGCACTTTCTGTGGGAAATTCCGTGTTTTCTTAGTTCCTTTTTTCACCAACCCGTAGAAAGCTAAGCTTTATGGTGTTAGTACATTTCTTTGCGAAACTGAGAGAGTCATTGTCAGTACAGTGGCTCAGTTGGCTGTAAGTGATGTGGGCTGTGCCGCCGCGGGTGCACCGGTTTCGATTCCCGGCGGCGGGGGAACATTGTTATGATGAATATCGATATTTGTTTCCGGTCTGGGTGTAATGTTCGTCTCTGTATATGTTTCAGGCACCCTAGATACAGGTTCTTCCTAGTTAGGGGCTCTGAGTGTGATGCGTTATTATTACTATTAGTTTTGCACGTTGTAATGTAGTGTGCCCTTGTATTAGTCAAAGACGTGTTTACTGGTTGAATATTAGTTTAATTATCATCCTTAACCTAAGCAAATATTGGTGGGTGGCAGGCGTAGGGATTATCAATATATATAAAACTCTTCCGTTACTGACTGACTGACTGACTGACTGACTGACTGACTGACTGACTGACTGACTGACTGACTGACTGACTGACTGACTGACTGACTGACTGACTGACAGACAACGCAGAGCCAAAACTACTGGGCGTAGCGGGCTGAAAATTTGCATGTAGCTGAAAATTTCAGCTGCCAAAGAGTTGAAACACTCTCAATCTAGTAAACCACTTAGTTTTACTTTAACATTATAACTAAATGTAATTTTACAAAAAAAAAACTTTTAAAATTCGCAGGTAATAAGAAACAACAGCGTTTCCCGCCTAAGAACATCCTTATTGGACGACTTTTTGCCTCCATCAGCATTCCCCGTCGGCGACGGCCGCGGCCCGTTTGACGGGAACGTGTGCACCGCTTTCTGAGCTCCACTGCTCCACGTCTTCTTTAAGCTCTAATGGCGAGCTTATAGTTAAGGTGCTAATTGACTATCGGACGCGGCAAGCTATTTGCGTCCTATTTGTGTTTTTTTGTATTGACTTTGACACTCTAGAGGACGAAAAGCAATATTGCAAAAGCGGCCGTAATAGGCCCTCTGGACCCAACTGACGGATGCGGGTGATAAGTTTCTAGACAAATTACTTACAGAGGCTCTAATACCACATTGCCACATTTCCAATAAGTATAATGCTTTTCGTCCAAACATTTTTTACAAGAAAAACGTAAGGAGTTCCGCTTTTCTCAGACATAAAACGGGGGCTGAGCCGTGCTAACTATAGGAGGGATATAAGTCGCTTACGTCCGCGACTTGGGCTGAAGACTGATAGAGATCCTAGCGGTTGGATGTCTGTCTATATCAGCGTAAAACAATATCGGCCGCGTCCATTAGCCGCGTCCGCTAGTTCGTATGCAGTTTTAGCGTGTTTCCTCAAGAAGTGATATCGATAGCCAATCAGGCAGGCTTCGTGGATGTACGAGCGATTTCTATTGGCTGTCGAGCCCCTATCGCGCGACCGATATCGCCTCCTGAGGAAACACGCTTAATGTTGGATTAATTTAAGTGTATAAAGTTTATCGGAATTAAGTTAGTTTTTTAATAGAGCTAGAGCCCTCTAGCGAAGGTTGAGTTTTTATTGTTATTTGATGGAGTTGTCAGTGCCATCTCGTGATAAAGTAATACTTTTTGCTAAAAGTCAAACGCACACAAACAACTTTGCTGGACAGAAAATCGGTCGAAAATAATAGTTAATAGGTAACATTGTTAAGGTACACCTAAAAAACATGATTTAATTTAAGTAAAGAAGACTTGAAATAATATTATTGTACCTATTTTTGATTAAGGTCCTTGACGGGTCCTCCACTCTGTTTCCAAACAAATATGGGCGACAAATATGGGGCGTCAAGCTGAGGTAAGGAATAGAATTTCACCGCACCAATACTTAGTTGTTAGTATGTGCTTGACCTTTATCAAACATACATGTTGTAAAATAAATAAAACCAATATAAGCACAGTAAATACGCGGGGACGTGATAAAATTAGAAAATATTTTGTTTTGTGCAAATTTAGGTTTTAATTGTGTAAATAAAGTAATTTTTACCTACATCTCTTGCTGGTTGACTATTAATTTATTCTGGGAATTCCTATACTTATACAAAAATAAACATTATATGCTAACGAGTCATGCCATGCCATGCATGCCTTGCATTATTTTTAGTTTTATTTTAATTTCCCTGGTTTGGTGGATTTTTATCTTAATTTGTCTGTGCTAAAATTACAACTTAAATTTTTAAGAGAGGCCTATAAACCTGAAACTAGCGCCACTCGCAAAAAAAAACTTAACCAAGGCAAATATAAAAAATGTGAAACAGTAAGTATGTCACTAGATAATGTAGCCTAGGATTTTTTGGACACTGTTACTGTTATAGGTACCTACAGCTTTTAGGTTAAAAACCAAAGAATTATACGTATTGTTGCCAAAAGTGGCCTCTTTTAGCCTAAAAGCTGGGATGCGATGGGAATGGTGGACCACCACTGGTAGTGTTGAAGTCGATAGATTCCACGCCAGATAAGTCTGCGCGCGCGACTGGAAGCACCACTGCATAGGTACAGTCGCGGTCTAGCACGGCTTAACACTTTTCGTTTTTCTGTAATTCGAAATAGCTCTAGTTCTTTGATAATACAGTTCTACTTCGCACGAGACCATAGACAAATCTGTTACACCCTCCTTGTCCGCCACTGTACGTACTTCACCCGTCCGTCATTCGAAACAAATGGCACTTACCCCTCAATACAAGAACGTTAGCAACGGCTTTGGCGTCCTAGGCCGCCACATTGGGTGACTAGGGTTCTTCGGCCTCGGTATCGTAATAGATTATGATAGAATAATGAATATGAATATATTTAATGGACTAGTAGGCGCCCCGCGGCTTCGCCAACGCATTATCCCTTGAAACATCGAATTCCCAATTTACCCGTGGGAATTTCGGAATAAAAAGTAGCCAAAGTAGCCATGTCTTTTCTCAGGCTCTAGAATAGCTATATACTTACCAAATTTCATTCGAATCGGTTCAGTAGTTTTGTCTTGAAAGCGAGACAAACAAATTAAGAAAAAGTACTTCTTATTTTTATATAAGTATTATTTAGGAGTAGTAAAGGCGGGGAAGGCGACTTTCCATGCAGGATAATCCCATACGACGACGTTTTAGCCTCCCTTGCTGGTTTTGCTGGAGACTGGGAAGATCCAACGAAAACAAAATCTCTCTTCAAATTATGTAGTTGCTCAGTGTGTCTGTCTAGTTCTAGGTCTAAGTATATAATAAAGCCGTCTAATTAAACCTGATTAAAGACGCCTGTAATTTCGACAACGGCAAAAGACCTTACCTATATTGCTACCGGCTCTATCTCAGGCTATCAATACTTAAAACAAAATAAGACCTAAATTTGACCTAAACCACCACTACCTTACTTAGTTTAGCATAGGTATAATAGCTAAAACGAGATCATCTTCCTTGTTCTGTGGCTAAAACTGATACTGCACTGACTTGGTATCTACAAAATGTTGAATGTGAATTTATTTTTAGAATCAAAACTATCTTAATTTTACATAAAACTTTCAATAAAACCCATAAAAGTACAAAAATAGGCTATTTTTTGTTATTTGGTACTTACCTACCTTTTTTCTAAATCTAAGATTATTGGTTTACATTATACACTTTTATACTTTACATAATTTGATTGAGCAAAACTCTTGAATGAATATTTACACAGGAAACTGTTTCCCGCCATGCTGCTCTAGCCTACTACAGCGCCACGCAGTGTTGACATTTGGAACCAAAGTAGACTAAGCACTTTTTTAAAAGTCGGTTTTTGACGAATTTACGCTTTCAATAATTAAAATATTTTTTTACTAGATAAATATTATAATTTAAAGTAGTTTTAGCAAGACAAAATTTAGCTGAAATACGTACTAAATTTAATATTCGGATCCACATGTCCGTAGCAAGCCGTTCATGGCCGACGCTCTCGACCAATCAGAGGCGAGGCGTGTAAAGCCCGCACCACCATCTTCGTTTTCAAACTCCAGTGTCGCCGGTCAGTCAGTCGCGCGTCGGATCTTGGCAGTTAACAGTCGCCTATCTATCTTCTAGTAATAAATACCAAATCAGAACAAAAATGAGCACCAATGAAAATAACAGTGAAGTGGCAGTCGACAAGGTCGGCGAAGAGAAATCAGCAGATGCCAAAAGTGACCTAAAAGGAACAAAACGAGCGGCCGAGGTAAGTGCACATGTCAGTCAAGAAAGTAAATGCATTCATTTGTTCACGCGCCATTTTATTGAACGCCGTAATAAAGCCGCATTTTAATTCATTTAATCACACGTTCGCACGCCTTGTCTCAGAATAATGTGTTGTATTATTACGGTATTGAGCCTCGATGTCACGAGTTGCACGCCGAGTCATGCCGGCGTATTTTTGGACATTATTTCCTATAAATTTCATAGTGCTAAAACTATGTGGTTATTACCAAAATACATGCCAAAACACCCTAACGTTTTACTGTCATTGTATCGCTTCATTTGTCTACGTTAACCTTAGTTTAACTGTCGGTTACTAAATTGTTTACCCATTTGCGATACAGTAGCACGACCTTCGTAGAAAAAAACATGGCGCGAGAATGTACGCTACAACAGAACAAGCGATGCCATTCCGGGTATCTTACTCGGGATTATAGAAAGATACTTATCTTCTTGATTTTATCATATTGATTTTTTCTTGTTAGCTTTATATAACTTTCTCAGGGCTTGAGTTCATGGGAGCATGACGCGACATACCTACCTAGCTACAATAATATGGCCGGTTAGTGCGGTCACCGCGCCGTGCGAACGCTTAGATAATGTTGTGTAGATTCTAACCTATAAAACAGCATTTTTCGGTTAAAAAAATGTAGGCCGGCACTTGAATTTCTACTTTATGAGACTTGTTAGATATTAATTTAATTATCTAGGTAACTGCATACCTTAATACTTGCCATTAGGCAAATCATTAAAAATTCACGAATGTGAGAATACATTTTATTTCCGTCGTGTGCTCAAGGCAATCTACATGAACGCAAAAGATTGGCATTTTAACATTATTAAAAGCGAATCCTTGCATTTGTTATTTCTGAAGGCAACATAAACTTGCTATTAAAGTAATTAATGTGTAATAAGCAATAGTAAGTAAATTATTCGTTGTTGAAGCTACAAACAGAACCGACTGAGCGGTGCGGTTTGGTGTGTGAGTGAGCGTCGCTGTGTGTGCGGTGACCGCGTTCTCTAACTTTGCCAAGCGGTAATAGGCCGTACGGCGCCGGCCCCGCGCGATATGTCGCTCTTTCCCCCACGAACAAATAGCCCACGCTTCTTTATCGTTCGGAAACTTCACCTGCCTCTTTCATTATCTTGTCCCAAAATGAGTTGTTTCAACTGCTTAAACGCAATTCCTTATTAGTATAATGAAAAAGGTTGGCTTTTATCCAAACGACACTTTGCTTAATGATTGTATTGATCGCTAAATAGACATGTAGTAATTTTGAGTAGTGTAGTAGAGTAGTTAGAATTTCGAATCGATAATTTATTAAGCAGTCATTTGTCTTTATAGGAGAAATCAGTGGAGTCGAAAAAGGCGCGAAAGGAGGAGAATGGTGGCGGAGGCGACGATGAACCCCATAGTGACGAAGAGGATTTGGAAGGAGAGGGTGACGGCGACGACGACGACGACGAGGATGTGGAGGGGGAAGAGGGGGAGGAGGATGAGGAGGTGCTCGGAGAAGGAGAGGATGACGATCTCGAAGGTAATATAGAACCTAGAACCAAGATAATATTGTCATACATAACATAATCATATACTGAATGAGGTTCAAGATGACTTTGCGTAGTAACTTGGTTATGAATTGACTGCCCAATTTAAAGAAAGTTGTTAGATTTAACAAGATAAAAATTCTGTGTGCCTTGATGAAAATTGAGCTAATGTTTTTCTTGTTATTTTAGATGAAGAAGTCGAAGAAGAGCTATTAGGGGAAGAAGAGGAAGATGACGCGTAATACGTCTTATGCCTCTTATAAGGACAATGTCACTGTGAAGTGTTAGTGAAGTGACGCCCGAACCTCGCGGCCTCGCTTCGCCTCAACTGGCATCGCAACAGATCAAAGTGGATATCTGATCAAACTGGAGTTGGGCAATCAAAATATGACAAAACACACCATATCTTGGAGCTGTTGGGATCAGTTGAGAACACGCGAGGCCGACCCTCGCTCCCACCTGAAATGGGTGCAGTCTATTAATTTAAAATGACAAAATTTTAATTTTAATTTACCAATCAATGCAGATTTCCTGAGAGGTTAATGAATATTATTTTGTTAAGTTCTATAAGTTCGATACCGATGATGAGAGGTTAATGAATATTATTTTGTTAAGTTCTATAAGTTCGATACCGATGATGTATCTTTATTTTGTGTCGCTGTTGCGAGTGATAAATTAATAAATTAATTACGATTTAGTAGAATGCTGTTGAATTTTGTCATGAAATGTACAAATGTGTTTAACGACTTATTTCTAAGTGAATCTTCAGCTCTGTATTTTCCAGGTATAACCGAAGTATCCGTTGGTGAAATTGTGATGTTTTTCTTGGGCTGATTCCTAAACACAATCCATATTCCTACTGATAAGCTTTCATGGCTAATATTAAGTATAACAAATGGGTCACAAAGCTCAATCCTTCGTTTCTAGTTGAGGATGATATTTGTGTGTACATATTTAGCGTAAGTGAAGCCTGTGATTTTGTAATCAATTTGTAAATTTAATGTTAAAAGGTTTTTTATATTGACAAAACTGGTGTTTAACGCTCATTTTTCTGATGAATACGTTTATTTGTGTACAGCTTTTGTAAAAGTAACAAATTCATTTGTAAGAGTAGAGGAGTGAGCGTTAACGCAGTGGGAAGTCATCACACATTCAGCATCTATTGTTTCAGCCAGCACTGTTGAAATAATCCTAAGAAAAACATGTCAATTTTACCATTATCTAGAGGTATAGGTAGGAGACAATCGGCGCGCTCTCGCTCTCTCAACAGACTGATAACGAGACCGCGTCGTCGGCGCGCGGTACCTCGCGCGGCGCTGATAACAAAACCTAATAAATCCAGTTCGTAATAATTTTGTCCATATTGTTAATTAGACTATAGAATCCATCAGTTTGAAATTCCAGTGTTTTGATATGGTATAGACTACGAGATTCCTAGGTTAAAGTAATTTAGTGAGTAGATGATACTTCTTCTTTAAGTCTGGGAGCTGCAGGAGCGCGCGCCGAGGCGGGAGGGGCGCCGGGTAGCGTCATGCGGCCCCCGCCTGCCGCCTGCCGCCGCCGCCGCCACCGCCGCCGCCGCCGGCTCGTGGCCTCGTTCGATTTGCCGCGCGTCGGGCGTCACTCCCCCCTCGTCCCGCGCCCCTCGGCTAGCCGGTGACGCGGCCGTTACCACGTCGTGGCCCCGCGCTTGCCTTTACGTGGAATTATCACCCATTGCGCGCTATACATCGCCGCCCTTCTTTCCAGAAAAATGGCGGGGCAGCGTTGTGAGCACGCAATGTGCGCTCATCATCGCAGAGCGTTCGGCCTCGTGTGACCCCGTCTCACCTAGGTAGCAGGCGATTTTAACTCGAGTATTTTGAAAATCCTCATGGAATCGACCGTTTTTGCTTTGATACTTCTAACATCCGCAGTCTTTGGCGGGTTGTAGGTACGATATTGATACTTTATAGTAATAAGTACTTACCTTACCTTGCCAATTTATTTTTGCTTATTCCCGCCCGCGAAAGACTGCTTTATGGATGTATCAATGTATCGACCAGTGGGTGAGTCGGCTTGCAGAGGGAGCAAGTTAAGTTTGAAATAGCAACAATTTATGAAAAACATTCATTGATACCAACCAAATCTTATAATACGAATAAATTCTGTCGTCCCCCGCCTTTGATTTTTGTTGTAAGAATGAACTGTACAATGGTGTACGACTAATGTGAATAACTTAGTCCGATTTATTTATTTGTGATGTTGAACACTATTGATTTTCTACAATGGACGAAGTGTAAATACAACCGATTTTAAGTAAAGTTATTTTGTTTTTGAGCTCATTTTCCCAAAACTTGAATACTTACAGCCTATTTTTCTTACAGCGACAAGTTTTCTATTAAAACTTCCTCGAATATTTTTTAAGCGTTACCTCGCCTAAAAATCTATTAAGCCTTACATCTATACTCAGCTCAGGTGCGCCTGAAGCCCTAAAAATAATTAGAAAGTAGGTAAGTACCCTACAAAAAAGGGTGGGTTAACTCCCCGAAGAATGCCAGAAAAAAAATCTATAAAACGGAAAAAAGTATTCTGCTAGAAACAAAACAACCTATGTCCTATCACCCAACTCATGAAATTATTACATTTAGCTGAGAAGTATTCAAAAACAATAAACAATCATCTGTTTTGCCCGTGCAACTTTAGATTAAAGTTGCTAAAATAAAATAAATTTTGGTAACAGAAGAGCTATTTTCGCTTTTGTGGTGAAATCGCAAAATGAATACTGCACGCGGCGCCATTTTTAAAACATTCTAACCTAAAAAGCATTCCAAAACGTGCAAGGAAGAATGCGTACCCAATGCTGTCAATAAAATATTGAAATTTCTACAAGGATATCACTGAGGTTTTAGTAAAATTCCACATTGTTCCTGCATAAATTGCCCACGCTTCCAATCTCGTTTCGTCGTTAGTCTCGTACTAGTAACTCGTTTATTCGGACATATTTTTAGGTTATCAGTATTACTAGCGCCATCTAGTTAACGCCTCTGATAGAACAGGAAAAGCTTGTTCATAATTATAACTCTCTTAACTCCTGCAGTGTTCGTTTGTCAGAATTGCTTGTCTCCATGATTAAACTAGATGGAGTTAGTTGGCACAAATATTGTAGACTGGAATTCGGTCCGGATAAAACCCGGATATAACTGTGGAATATTCCCATCACATTAAGACTTAATTAAAAAAAATCATTTTTATCGAGTGTCGCGTTGTATTGTATTATACTTACAGATGTCAGGCAGGATCTGTCTAGCAACGTAAGAGGCGACTAAAAGGGGTCTTTGGGGTCGTGGGTGTGAAGAGCAGGGGTTCGACACACTCATCAAACGACCCCAAGATGGGCGGTGGCACAGCTTGTGGCACTGTGCCGCCGCAGCTCTAAAGGCGAGCCGGGGTGGGAACAAAATGCCCTCCCCGAGCACGAAGCTGAGCTTGGGAAGAACTTCGGACGCCAAATGTGTGGTTCCCGGGGTCCTTCCCAAAAGCGCCAAGCCGTGCGTGGATGCGATAGGCATTTCCCCCCGTTACAAAAGAAAAAGGATCTGTCTAGCAAGTCGGTTATAGTTCGCGCCGGGGCTTCGCCCTTCGCCAGCGAAACGTCTCTTCAAACCGCAAAATTCCAATTAAGTATCAAAAAAGGTGATACTTAATAATTTCTTTTTTACAAAAAGAGACCCCGCCTTCAACAACCTGACACTTACATAACCTGAGAACTTCCTCTTTTTCGAAGTCAGTTTAAATAGGTACTAAAACATTCTCCTGAATGTAACAAATACATTTCTGAAAACCGCATCAAAATCGGTTCAGCCAAACGCGAGAAAATCGCGGACAAACATACATACATAATACTTACATAATACAAACATACATACAATACAGGTCAAACTGATAACCTCATTTTTTGAAGTCGGTTAAAAAGTAGAATAACCCATGTCCTTTCTCGGGCTTTAATACTATCCCTGTATGTACTTCGATTCCCGGGCGGGGCGAATATTGATATGATGAATATCGATGTTTGTTTCCGGTCTGGGTGTGATGTTCGTCTCTGTGTGTGTTTCGGGCACCCTAGATACAGGTTCTTCCTAGTTATTATTATTATTACTTACTACCAAATTTCATGTAAATCTAAATTTCATAGCGTGAAAGCGAGACAGACGACAGACAGACAGAGACAATTCTCGTAAATGTAACAAATGCTTTACTGAAAACTGCATCAAAATGTGTTCAGCCAAACGCGAGATACTTAATCGCGGACAAAAATACATTATAATTGTACATTACTGGAATACTCATTAAGTACCTACTCTTATAGTCATGAAAAGGGCATGAAGGGTCCACAAAAATTAGTTTTTTTTTTGACATGCAGCTGCACTTAAGACGCTATATTATGAGTTTGGAAGGTTTTAAAAATCAAGTTATTGCTCTTACCGTCTTATTCATAAAGATACAGTACATTTTGAGTAGCTTTACTGGAGGTCTACTTCTCTGGTTTGTTGTATGGTAAATACGTGACATCCAGTCTAAAATGACATACGTCAAATAACTAAAATGTTCTTTAACTATTTATGAATAACAGAGTTAACCTATAGGAAGTTAAGATCTGGAATTTAATTATAACCTTTTTGAGAATATAACAAAGTTTTTTTTAACTGAGAAACACAAGTGGAATCAATAAACCTCGATAAATTTTTTCGTCAAAGATAACCTTTCCAAAAAATGGAAAAAGCTAGTTCTTCGAAATTACTTACTAGTTTTTGTAAAAACTACCTAGGAATAATGATAATAAACAAAATCCAATTCTGGTAATTCAGATTTGTTTTAAAAGTTATAATTAAAAAGATATTCAATATTTATTACTTTAACCCTAATAAAATGTAGTAACCGATGTGGACGACTGACATATGACTGTCCCTTTCCCTCAGTATGCTATATCAAAGAGATAGACTCTGTTCATTCGGTCGTTTGATTTATTTGTCGTTTATCGTCTGAACTGCATCTATATAACCGTAAGTTGATGCAAAGCAGAAACTTAATATTTTGTTGGTGTAGTTCGTTCATCCACATCCATCTCTGTGGATCCATCAGTCATTCCATTCCACTTCCATAGTAAGAAGTGCAACAGTTTAGTTTTCATTCAACCGTTAGGCTGGGCGGTTGTGCGGAATTTAAATAAAAAAAAATAGATCGAGCGTTTGTGTTAGTGTGAAATAAAATGATGAAATAAAGGAAGTGGAACAAGGAAAAGCCTATTTATATCAGTGCAGGTGTATAAGAAATCAACGGTTTGGTTAGGTGAGCTAACTTTTGTTTTTTTTTTAAGTGTATGAACCGCAGCACAAAAAGTTTAAGGAAGTTTAAGTTTTCACTACAATTCTAATCTTCGCTAAATTTTCGTAAATAAAATAAAACAAAGTTTAAGTTAATTAAAAATTGTTTTAAGGTGATCCTCTTTTGAACTATAATGCCATTTAGATAAAATTAATAAGAAAAAAGTTTATGACTTAAATTTTATTATCATCGTCATCATTTAAGACAAAACACGTCCACTGCAGTTCATAGGCCTTCCCCACAGATTGCCATTATAACCGGTCTTGTGTGACCCTCATCCAGTACACTTGCAGTTTCAACTTTCAACTTTCAACTATATAAAATACAATAAAGGGTTTGGTAACTTGAATAACTTAAGTAAGTAAGTAGGTTGGATGCAGTTTTCTATTTCTAATTATGTGGTTCAACTATTGTTATTTAATTTAGAAATTTTGGTAAGAGGTAATTATTTTTGTAAAAAAAAACTAATGTAGAAATATCAAATACAAAGATTAGTAGGCTTGCCACCCTCGGCGAAGGAACATAGTCCATACAGTCAAGTCTCATTAAAATGAGAGTGCTGCCGTCTCATAGTTCCACGTCTTAGTAATCAACACGGGAGATTTTCTGGTACATTTTCCGATCATTTGAAAGCGCCTTCCTTTAAATAAATAAACAAATTGTTTACAAATGGCCATTATTCAAATAATTTCATATGTAGCAGTTTACGGAAGAAAACTAATCAAAAGTCAAAAATGTCAAGATGATTGAGAAACATCAAGATTTTTTTAAATCGGTCCAAGTAGTTTTGGAGCCTATCCAATTCACACAAACAAACATTAAAATCTTTGCTCTTTTAAATAAAGTGTACACTGTAACACTTATATCACAGTCTGTGCTTATATTATGGGCAAATAGGAAACATTTGATTGGTTATTTCCCACGAATAAACTCCAAAACTACTGGACCGATTTTAAACCATTCTTTCACAATAAGAATCACATTATACCTAAACATAAGAGATTATTCTCAAAAGTTCCGAATAGCACACATAGGCTTTAAATTTAAGAATACTGCGTAAATTAAGCTAATTATTCATAGAACGTTAAAGAGCATTTTAGTTTTGCGTATGTCAATTTAGACTGGATCTCACGTATTAACCATTCAACCAACCAGAGAAGTAGACCTCCAGTAAAGCTACTTAAAACCTACTGTATCTGCATGAGGATTGAGGAATACGGTTATATTGTGAGGTGGAACGAAGTTAACCGTGGCATTGAATGGGTAATTTAATGAAAATAGAGAAAAATAACAACAAGTAGCAAAGGAGTTCAACGCCCGAACTATCGAACAAAGGAAATTGAATATCCATATAATCTGAGTCACAGTCACATAACCACCAGACGACACCAGACCGGACAAAACAACAAACAAAACAGGATAAGCTAAATGCGCAAGCGCAACAAATATTGACAGTGGCAGACAGCCAAGGACAGCTCATATCATAAAGTAGTCTCCTTAATGAACCTTTGATAGGTTCATTGAGTACACCCTCGGTGCAGCAGTCCAAAGGATGTTGTTTGTATGCAATTAATATAAGTATTGCTGGAGCTATTGTTATAAGTCTGCGTAACGTAAATAACAAAAAAAAATGACTGAGTCCTAACTATGACAAAGATTATTGTAATTCTGAGCTATTACCGACTGATACGCCTAGCGTCAATCACGATAAAATTTTATATCTTCTATACTTACCATGTCTAATATTAAAAAATATGATCTAATAGTGGTCACTTAAGGCGAAGTGATCATTTTTGTATACAGTGGAGAAGTACAGTTCAGTTTTTTTTTGGTAGGTAAGTATTTTGCCTAGAAGAAATCGCTTTTAGCGATAAGGTCGCCCGTTGCCCTTTGTTATATCAAAATTTTACAATATGTATTATTTTATGTTATTTATTTCTGTGTTTATTATGGCAATAAAGCGTGTTTATGTTTATGTTATTTGCTATTGTTTAGAATATTATACTTATAACTAGAGGCTGCCCTGCGGTTTTTCCCGCGCAGATTTCTCATAAACACAAAATTCCCGTTTTTTCCCGTTCCCGTGGGAATTTCGGAAAATCCCTTCTTAGTGCTCACCTACACTCCCCGAGGAACCCACGTGCCAATTTTCAGATTTCTACGCCCTGTAGTTTAGGCTCTGCGTTGTCTGTCAGTCAGTCAGTCAGTCAGTAACGGAAGAGTTTTATATATATTGATTACTAGAGGCTGCCCCGCGGTCTCACCCGCGCAGATTTCTCATAACAAAAAAATCCCGTTTTTTCCCGTTCCCGTGGGAATTTCGGGAAATCCCTTCTTAGTGCTCACCTACACCCCCCAAGGAACCTACCTGCAAAATTTCAGCCCGCTACGCCCAGAAGTTTCGGCTCTGCGTTGTCTGTCAGTCAGTCAGTCAGTCAGTAACGGAAGAGTTTTATTTATATTGATTTATCACAATATGCGCTAGTATCGGAGTAGAGTAAGTAATAACTTATACTGGGTGTTTCTGACAAGGCAGTAATAAATCAAAGGAGGGATTCTGCTCACCATAACTAACAACTTTCCCAAAGCAACATGGGTCAAAATCTCAAAAAAAATTACAGCTGTTCCATACATTTGCTCGATCAGCTGACGGGGTCAATTGACGGGATAGCTGATTTGTTTTGATATTTCGACCTATGTTGCTTAAGGAAAGTTGTTAGGTATGCTGTACCGAACCCCCTATTTCATTTACTTATTACCGTCTTTTCAGAAACACCCTGTAGATATAATTATTATCATCCTTCAGAAGTTTCATAAAATCTTTAATAATAGCTCAGAATAAGGAATAATAGATAGACATAATGTGATTCAAACACAAACTTTGCAGACCATAGACCGATATTTTTAAGTAAGTATTTCTTCTAGTTTAGAAGTAACGTTTTTTAATTAGGTAAAAATTGCGCTGCTTTATTAGTTCTTGAATACACCTTAACTTGCAATTTGATAAGACTTACAATGTTTTTTGGGCACTAAGATAGTTAGTTTTACTTAAATATGTCTTACTAAGATTTGATAATTAGGTTTTTTGCAAAAAACCTAGGGATTTGGCGAAAACACGGATAATTTGATATAAGTATTACTTTTTTTTCAATCATCCTGACATAAAGCAGTTTTTTTTGCAAAAAACCTAGTAAAATTGAAAACTTTGAAACCTTCCTATAATCTGATTTTCTAGTTTATTGCTTGCTGGTAAACTCTTATTCTGATTGCTTCGTTAAATATCATTTGACGCTACAGAGAACCAATCAGAATAATAGTTTACCAGCAAGCAATAAATCTAGCCAATCAGAGTTACGGCAGGTTTCAAATTTTTAAATTATACTAGGTTTTTTGCAAAACAACTGATTTACGTCAGGATGATTGAAAAAAAAGTAATGCTTACATCAAATTATCCGGGTTTTCGCAAAATCCCTAGTTTTTTGCAAAAAACCTTACTACGACATATATATGCGCTTGTTTGTAAACGTGTTAATTCTGTTATTGTCGAGTCGACCGGTGTTCAAGTATTGCGGTGTATTGCCGTCAGAGGCAGAGGCACATTGTAAGGTCGAAACCTCGTCGAAATAAAGCAAACTTGGTGTCCTCGACTTTTTAACTAAGTAAATAAAATATAAAGGTTTTATATTATAGTATAAAGTTTTCGTAATACACCGACATTTTTACAAAAATAATCATAGCATTTAGAATAATCACGAACGGGTACTTGTAATAGTAAGTACATCTATTTAATAATATTAAAATGTGAAAGTAACTTTGTCTGTCCGTATTTTATGCTTTCACGCCTAAGCTACTGAACCGATACAGATAAAAATGGGTATATAAGTGGTTTAGATTAGAAACACGAGACCTTCGCAAGATATTCATAGAATACTTTTCATACGGAAAACCCCACAGGAACGGAATAGTGCGTATACCAAGTACCTACTTACTTAGATAATTATTAGGTATAGGGCATAATGTATGTGTCTACATTAAAAAAAAGGAAATTATCGCAATTAATAGGTAATAAGTTAGGTTCTTAACATAGTAAGTACTTATTTATACTTAATGCAATGTTATGTAAACATGGAATTGCAAATGCAGAAGTTTGCATTACAAACATTAGCATTATTAGCAGTAAACAGTAAGTTGACAATCGGGAACGATGCCTGGATTAGTGATGGGTATGGCTTTAGGTGTATCGATAAAACAATTTTTTTAAGACGTTTTCGACACGTTCTTAATTTTGAAAACATTAATAATGCCGAATAGGTTCGTCGAAAATACGATAATTATACTTGCCTAAGCAACCATTGTATGTTAATTATTGAAAGTTAAATGTCATATTTATTTTTAACACCACGCATAAATCAATCGGTATCGGAGGCTAATACACACTTTGGGTTACATCAGCGTCAAAGTGTGTCTTGGCTTCCATTAAGACACTGCGCCTTGCGTCTCGGTCCTAAGCAGTCTCTTGTCAGTTTAGGGCTTGAAGAACACACCAAAACGCGCCATCGTTATGATTGTGTTATATTTTATTTTTATTATTAAGAGCCATAGCACAGCTAAAGTAGCACCACCCGAGAAAAAAATAAATATCTTCTAAACTAAGGCAAATATCAAAAATGTGAAACAGTATTCCCCTAGATAATTCAGCATAGTATTTTTAGGGCATTGTTGTATAGCTTTTAGGTTAAAGACTACAGAAAGCTACTGATTGTTGCCAAAAGTGGCCGTTTTTAGCCTTTAGCTGTGCTATGCCTCTTAAGATAAAATAAAAAAAAACTTTCTGGCACTTTAACCCTGGCTCGATAACTTGACAATGGCTCGAGCTCGACGCTCCTTCTGCTACCCCGCGCTAGGCCCCGCTCTCGTCCTTCAGGTAGAGATAGTTACCGTTGCACGTAATATTTCTTGAGTTTCGGAGTCATTCGTTTATTGTAATTATTTTTGTTATCGTTACTTCTGGAGCCGGGTTTCAAGTTATCGCGTCCGGATTATTGTCATTTAAAATCATTGATACGATAGTGAAGCGTCATTAGTCAGACATCACTATATTGCGAGATGCACCGCGGATAGTGAAACGCAAACCGCTTTATTACACGCAAGGAAAGTATTATTGTGAAATGCTCGTTTATCTTCACTTTTATTGAAACCCGTTTTTTTTTATTGTTGGCTGTTGAGATTATTATTTTACCAAACCTCAAAGCCAAGTTTTTAGACAAAAGTTTCAATACATACTGAATTGTAAAACAAATATAATATTCATTAGTTTCAGTAGGTATCGAGTAGGTTCAGCGCACAACACATCAAACCCACCACTATGATGAAAATTAGAATTATTTAAATAAAGTCCTCATATCGTATCAGACAACGGCGACGATCGCCGCGTAAATTGGATTTTAGGGTATCGAATGATACACGATTAATAGGACCGTATACCCCGAACGCGTCCATACAAAAAGAGAAAACGTTTCCCATCTTATTATTTTCCAATTGCAATAAAATTTTAGTATGTCAATAATATGGGCAGGTCATATAGCCCGCAGAACAGATGGCCGCTGGGGCCGAAAAGTTCTCGAGTGGAGACCACGGATCGGCAAGCGCAGCGTAGGACGTCCACCGACCAGATGGACGGATGATCTGCGCAAGGCTGCGGGTCCACGCTGGATGCAGGCCACCTGCGATCGGTAAAAGAAAAAAAGGGCCTTGAGGGAGGCCTATGTCCAGCAGTGGACGTCTTACGGCTGAAATGATGATGATGATGATGATGTCAATAACACTATAAAAAACTAGGTTTGGTACTTTTTCTTTTTTTCAAAATTCACAATTGATTCTTGATTCAGACTTATTATAAGCCTCTGAAATACCGTTTTTTATGGTGATAAAAATTTGGTCGGATTAAGTTGTTTGTTTTACGAAACCAATGCATGTTTTTAAAAAAAAAAAACGTATAAACCTAGCATATTTATTGCTGAAGCGATGGACATCAAAATCATCGTGATTTGATAATATTTACATAGTAAAAAACGTTTTCTCCCCAAACGCAAATTTTATCAAAAAATTAGCTCTCTCTCTGTCGCATGGTTGCGGTTAGGGGGCGACAGCATCAGTTTTTCTTAGTACTTTTGCGTTGCTATACATACTGTCCTCTTAAGTAGAAATTATAGATTAAAATTTTCTCAAGTTTTAAACTTATGCCTCCAAGCTAAGTAAATAAACTTACATGTATAAAACAACCAACCTACTAAACTACTTACCTAAGCATAATGAAGACCACATTGTTGGTATAAAGTAGGACAAACAACAAATAGCACTGGCCTTGCACTTGGCCGTCAAAAGTGAAGAGGGTTATTGCGGCGACCGACGACGGCGAGTAGAGCGTAATTTTTTTTTTTATAAAAATACTATCTGATGGGCCTTACAACAAGTACTTAAATCAATATAAATAAAACTCTTCCGTTACTGACTGACTGACTGACAGACAACGCAGAGCCGAAACTACTGGGCGTTCAAAGCTGAAAATTGGCACGTGGGTTCCTTGGGGAGTGTAGGTAGGCAATAAGAAGGGATTTCCCGAAATTCCCACGGTAACGGGAAAAAACGGGATTTTTGTGTTTATGAAAAATCTGCGCGGGTGAGACCGCGGGGCAGCCTCTTACTTATATGTTTTCACAACTATTTACATATTTTGTCACCGTTTATACCTTCTCTGCGGCCGTAGCATTTCCGACCATTGTCAAATATTTCTGTCACTTTTAAGCTCATTTGTTATCTAATTGCGGGAAAAATGTATTGAGATGATGTCAAAAGAGGTTAAAAGTGACAAAAAGATTCGACAAATTGTCGGTAAATGCTACGCTCGCCGGACTACGACTAACACAAACATTAAAAAACCAAAATCAGATATATCGCTAAAACTTGAGAACTGAGAATTTATCTGAATTTGATCCAAAAATGTTCTTAGTTAGTCCAGGGAAGGTTTAAAAGGTGAGAAATATAGAAAATAAAGGGGAACTTGGTAAAAACAATAATTAAAGTTTTCCATATAAAATTGTAAGGTGAAATACGAAGTTCGCCGGGATAGCTAGTAAAAAAATATAACAATGCGCACTAATGAGCGATCGAGAGTCAATAGGTAACATACAATACAAGCACTTGAAATGAATTAAGATAAAAAGGAATGAGATGAAATTTCAAACAGTTTGATTTTATCCTTGAAATATTAAGTAAGCGATCACACGTTTTCGCAACGACCGGCCTGCATTCTGCAACCTAGAATTAACTAGATTTTGCTAGTCGTTGCTATAAAATCTAACAACTCAGTAGATATCTTTTATCAACGCATTCGTTTAAATTTGATATATAGATAGTTTTCTTAACTTAAACTAAATTAAATTGTAATGTCACATAAGAACAAAAAAAGAGAGAGATAAATTGTAAAGTAGAGTTTGTTACCCCTTTCTTCTCTACGCTGTAAAATCATTGCGAAAGGGAGTAGAATCATTTGACAGAGGAGGGCTCGTTTGGGGGCGTCTCCAGGCGACCATTGTCGTAAGGCAAGGCAAACATTTGTTTGCCTGAGCCAATTAGTGGGCACCCTGAACTACCTCGCCTCTATCAGTATAGGATACTTTACGAAATAAGGTATCAATATTAATTAGATTAGTCTAATTGACTTTCAATAAGCGATATCTTGTATCCTGTATTGAATAAATCATTTTTTACTTTTACTTTTTTACTTTACTTAAGTTCATATTCATGTTTTCAAGTAAATACTTGGAACCTCCTTTGTAACAGGATAATATAACGCATCATACGATATTTTTAAAGTATAAAAATTAGGTGCCTAAATAATGCACAAAAATATCATTTTATTGATAGAGATCGTTGTCAGTATAAACATGTTAAAAAGAATAAAAGTTACAAAATGCGCAAAAAATAAGTAAGTAAGTAGATACTTTCAGTTTCCTGAACCCTAAGTTTTTCACTGTAAGTGGAATGTTGATCGTAGAAAATAAATTCTTGTCGAGGCGACAGACAGGACTTTTAACATTTAATGAATAATGTCATTAGTCATTACTTCAAGTAAGTATTCAGAACACAGGTTATATTATACCTTTACATGCTCCAACTATAACCCATTAGCAACAGCGTCGTAGTAAGTATATTGATCCAGATGCCAAAGGTTATTAACCACTGCTTTTATGTAGGTAGGTGACTTGGGGTATCAATTCTACTATACCTATTGCAGTATGTAAAAAACTTCATAGAACCTCTTACTTAATTCTATATAATTGAAGTAAAACCTGAGTCTAGCGCTTGGATTCGAAAATGGCGACCATCGACATTATTAGGACGGGAGGATCAAGTTTCGCGCGAATTCGATTATACTAGGAAAGCAGCCGCACTAATCACAAATCCACTCTAGTGTTTAGAGTCGACTCGGTCGAGTTTGATCTCAGACAAGTTCTTCTTGAGTACAGATTGTGTTGGCTCAAGCCGCCTTACTCGTCGAGCGTATGCTTACATGTCTTGAAGTCGGAACTCGACGTGTAGGTTAATCAATTTGGAGCGAAAACGATTTAAAGTAACATTTTGTTTGACAGTTTTGAGTGCTACTCCGTACTCCGACTCGAATATCATTCAGCCTGTGTCAAAGGAACAGCTGGAGGCCAACGAGGAGTTAGAGGTGCAGAACATAAAGCCTACACTACTAAAGAGTCACTGTTACTCAACCATGAAGGCGGTCAATATTTCGGCTATTAAACCGTCATAATATAGTAGAATAAAGGTCTTTATTGGAAATCATGTCACGTCGAACGTTTGTCGGTTATACTACCTATAGCTCAATAAGGAAATTATGTTTTCCGTTGTTTGGCTCGGTACATATTCCATGTTTATTGTCTTTCTTTGGATGCTCTTGAACTTCAATAAATCCTATTTAGGCTGTTTCACGTTAAAACGCTGAACCTGATTGGATACAAAATCTAAAATAATTTATTTTTTTACAAAAAGAGACCCGCCTTCAACAAACTGACACAAACATAATCTGAGAACTTCCTCGTTTTCGAAGTCGGTTAAAATAGGTACTTAAACCTTTTCCTGAATGTAACTAATACATTGTTGAAAACCGCATCAAAATCGGTTCAGCCAAACGCGAGATAATCGCGGACAAACATACATACATACATACAGGTCAAACTGATAACCTCCTTTTTTGAAGTCGGTTAATAAGGGTATTCGGTTCTATGCTCCGCACGGGCAAACTGTCAGTCGATATTTTCTACATCTATTCCGGGTGTACAAAGTTTCGGCACAGCATAAACAATATTTCGGGCACCTTAGATAGTCTAACTTTTGAGTATCTTTTGAGTAACTGGATCCCTAAATTATTTTTAAAGGATATGCTACGGTCATAGCCACAGAACAAGGAAGGCTTTACTATCTCTATGATAGGGATAAACTCTGAAGCCACGGAAACAAAATAAAAATAGTTGACTGAAATGGCAATAATATTTGCAATTTTCAACCAATCCTTTATTTTACTTGTTATTAAAAAACATTATTTCCTTACACGATTATTACTTCGCATTGTTATTCCAAGCTTGCCTAAGATCTGACATTGGTTGGTCATTGGCAGTCCATACTTATGCGTTATGTCGGAAACGAAGTTAGTTTTGTTCGTCCGACGGCCTTATAATAGCGGAAATGCGAAAGAAATGTCATACAAGAAGTGCTTTTCTTATGACACTTCTGTATTAAATAATTACTTTCTTACAAAAAGAGACCCGCGTTCAACAAACTTGACACATACATAAACGGCGAAATGCGGTTAAAATAGGTTCTTCGTACATTCTCCTGAATATAACAAATACTTTTCTGAAAACCGCGTCAAAATCGGTTCAGCCAAACGCGAGATAATTGCGGACAAACATACATACATACGTTTAGGGCAAACTGATATCCTTTTTTGAAGTCGGCTAATGAGATATTTTCATGTAAGTGTGAGGAGGCCTGTGTCTAGCAGTCTTTCAGTTGAGATGATGATGTAATGTCCGTTTTTACAATGCTTGGTAAAACTTACATCCTCCGTGGCTCAGTGTGTCTCTGAAGGTACGAGTTCGATTACCCTCCAGGAAACATTGGCATTTTGAATAATATCCTTTCGTTCATTCAGCCTTTTTTTTTGCACCGCCAGACTTTTAGCTCTAGCTAGCTCTGAATGAAAATATATTTACTTAATGTGGCCATTTTAGAGCCCCAGTGCTTTGCTTAATTCCATAGAATAGCCTTAAGCAGGCACTAATACCAATTTACCAAAGTCAAGCAGAATATACCCTTCAAAACCCAATAAACCACATTTTCCCATTCCCGTGAGATTTTCCTGATATGTGCTTAAAAAGTATCCTATTTCCGTCTCGTAGTTTCGTCCATATCGGTTCAATAGTTATGCGTGAAAGCGTACAACAGAGTTATTTTCACATTTTATAGTAGAGACTAGAGGCTGCCCCGCGGTATTTCCCGCGCAGATTTCTCATAAACACAAAAATCCCGTTTTTTCCCGTTCCCGCGGAAATTTCGGGAAATCCTTTCTTAGTGCTCACCTACACTCCCTAAGGAACCTACATGCCAAATTTCAGCTTTGTACGCCCAGTACTTTTGTATTGTATGCAATAAAGTGTTTTCTATTCTATTCTATTCTATTCTAGTTTCGGCTCTGCGTTGTCTGTCAGTCAGTAAGTCAGTCAGTAACGGAAGAGTTTTATATATATTGATTATTCATAATAAGCTTTTGTCGAATGTCAATGGTAATACCTATTAACTTTGTAACAATTCCAATTTGCACCCATTGTCACATTGAAGCCGTTTTTACGATTTGTCAAGACTGACCGGAAACATAAAATAATTTGTATCTTTAGTCACGCCTTGTTTTTCATACAAAGAATCGTCATTCGTAAGTTTATTCCAATGTTTTATTAATTAGCAACGTAACAATGTTTGCTTTTGTTTATTCTAACAAGTTTATAGTTTCTTGTAAGGATAGAGAATTCGAGAGGCTCTGTTGTTTCGCGCTCAGGGGGGACTATCACCACGCGCTCAGGGGGGACTACACCACCTGTCCCCCTGTGAAGAGGCTAAACAGGCAATGCTGGAGGGGGTCGCGGAGTTGAACACAAAGTTCGAGAGATCTCCCGTGACCCCCTTGCTAACAGCCAAGGAGGACACCGGCGGGGTTTTAGTGGGTGCGAACCCCACATAACCCTGCGGCTCCCCCCGGGGCTGCAGGGTACTCGTTAGGAGTTTCCCCGCCTAAAAAAAAAAGGCTCAATTGTTATATTCAATTATATTTTATTTTTATTTAACAGTCAGTTTACAGAGATTTACGCCATTCGCGAAAAATAAAAATCTTCTAAACTAAGGCAAATATAAAAAATGTGGCATAGTATGATACTAGATACTTAAAAACTAAATAAAGCTACAAAGTGTTGCTAAAAATGGCTACTTTTGGCAATAATCTGTGGATTGTTTTGTTCTTTTTAGTTAAGTAGGACTACTTTAATGAGCTCAAAAAATACTAAGCAAGTTTATCTTATATTTGACTTAGTTTAGAAGATATATTTTTTTTCGAGAACGGCGCTAGCATCGCTGTAAGATTAGTACACATACTCGTGTATTTAGTGAACAATAGCTCTGTTGCATTCATATCAAAATAATACTTATTGATCGATAAAAAATGTTTGATTTTTAATGTGTTGATTCATTTTTATAACTTTTATCAGAAACTAATTAGCATTAATTGAATAATAATATCTTGAACTCATATCGAAACCGATATTATTATTCTTAAAACACGAAACTCGTATGCTCTTAGTTCGTTGACACTTGACATAGTTTTTTTTAAAGGTATTTAACAAATTTTGAACACTAAAATGCCTCAATATTGTACCTTGTTCTTTAGTAAATTTTCCGTTGATCCAGTTAGCAAGATTATTATCCGGATTTTGTTTGTAATATGCTTGTTTCAGTTACAGGAAAGTTGATTTGTAAGTTATAAGGTATAGTAATTATAACAGCATCAATACATTTATATTCTAACGCAAAACAACGTTTGTTGCCTAAAGTTTGTTGCCCAAAGTGGTTACTTTAGTTTCATAACGGTTATTTTCTTTGATTTTGAACCCGAAAGCTAAACAACAAAGCCTTAAACATTCTAAGCAAGATTATCTAGGGAGTCAAGGGCGCATATTTTTGATTTCGGTCATGGTTTAGAAGATAACAATTATTTCTCGAAGTAGCGCTAGTTTCGCACCGTTTCGCCCCTTAAGTTGCTAAAAATGCTAATCATTGTCATGGTCGACGTTTTATCTATAAGTACTAAGATATATTTAGCAGGCTAATTAGATAACATAAATAAAATAAAATAAAATAAATCGATAATTTCACCATGAATAAAGAAAAAGATTAAAAAGATAATTGAAAGGGTTTATCCCTTTTGAAAGGCAAAAGACTTAAATATTATTCTGCCTTCCTAATTTTTTTTACGATATTAATTTCAGGCAAGCAAGATGCACGCCCTCACGTGGTGTGCGCTGGCGTCATGCTGGTTGGCTGCGCACGCGTTGCGAGTGGGCGTCGGAATCGCTGACGTCACGGGACCACCCGCTGAGATCAACTTTGTAAGTTAAAGGGATGTTAAGAATACAGGGTTACTTGTAAGAGTACTTACGGGGGAGCGTCAGGGGGTATGTGGCGCACCCACTAAAACCCCCCGGCGGCGGCCGTCTTGGCGCTTTTGGGAAGGACCCCGGGAACCATACATTATTGGCATCTGAAGTCCTTTATTTCCACGCTCAGCTGCTATCAGCTTCGTGCACGGGGAGCCTCCCCGAAGGGCAGGACATGTTGTTCCCTTCCCGGCTCGCCTTGGAGCTGCGGCGGCACAGTTCGCCACAAGATGTGCCGCTGCCGCTGCCATTTTGGGGCCGTCTGATGAGTGTGTCGGGCCCCCGTCCTTCATACCCACGACACGACCCCAAATACCCCATTTAAGTCGCCTCTTATGACAAGCAGGGTAATACCGTAGATCTATTCTTACGCCCGGACCTGCAGGGCTTAAGTACTGACACCTTGTTATTTCAGGAGGTGACAGTAGGTCATTACTAATAATTTTACCCCTTATGCCAGGTCTTAAACCAACTGTTTTCGAGTTATTGAACTTTTAATTCGAATTTTAGCAAAGTCTTTTTTCAGTGTTTTTTTTTGTCGAATATTATCAAACAAAAATTTCTGTAGTAGGGCTAAAACTATTAGTAAAGACCCCTTATATAACCTCCTGAAATGGTCAGCTCTACTCACAAGTAACCCGCTATTATATTTGTGGAATCATAGGAATTTAGTTCATCAATCCATTCAAAAGTAGGAACCGTACCTCTAAGGCCGTACTGCAATCAAGCAAGACAAGTTTTGTAAGTTCTGTCCTTATTACTAGAAAAACATAGGTACAAGTATAACTAACGAACAACACTTGCAAATGACCTCGAACTGGAGTTCAATCTAAATTCACCAGTCACGTTAATGTTAGTTAATTTTGTTCTGAATGTGCATTGCAAGGAAATTGCGAGAGAAGCCTAATGATGCTTGTAGGTAATGTCAATATCAAATCACCATGATGCAAAATACAAATGACAATAAAATTTACACAAAACTAGCGTAAGCTTTCAGATTCGCGTGCACTTAGGTAGGTACACTATTAACCCTGCAGTACCGGGCTGAAGAATAGTACTGAGGTATCCCCTGCCTGTCGTAAGAGGCGACTAAGAGGGGACCCCGGGGTCGTTGGGTACACGAGTCCAGTTGCGTCATCGAGCGTAGGAAGAGCCATCCGCGCTCAGGGGGGACTACCACCACCTGTCCCCCCGTGAAGAGGCTACTCAGCCAATGCTGGAGGGGGTCGCGGAGCTGAACACAAAGTTTGAGAGATCTCCCGTGACCTCCTTGCAAACAGCCGAAATGGACACCGGCGGGGTTTTAGTGGGTGCGAACCCCACATAACCTTGCGACTCCCCCCGGGGTCGCAGGGTACTCGTTAGGAGTTTCCCCGCCTAAAAAAAAAAAGGTACACTATTAATATTATCATTTTATAGTTTACTAGAGGCTGCCCCGCGGTTTCACTCGCGCAGAATTCTCATAAAAACAAAAATCCATTTTTTCCCGTTCCCGTGGGAATTTCGGGAAATCCTTTCTTAGTGCTCACCTACACTCCCTAAGGAACGTACATGCAAAATTTCAGCCCGCTACGCCCAGTAGTTTCGGCTCTGCGTTGTCTGTCAGTCAGTCAGTCAGTCAGTAACGGAAGAGTTTTATATTATTCCCGAAATTCCCACGGGAACGGGAAAAAACGGGTATTTTGTGTTTATGAGAAATCAGCGCGGGAAAAACCGCGGGGCAGCCTCTAGTTACATATAAAAATCTTACATTATTCCTGATGATCCATCGGCTATAGAATATTCTCAATTTTTTTAAATCACACAGCACATGATATTTAATAATATTGAACTAAATTGTAACTTTAACTGAAGTACTTCTTATTTGTAATCTGTTTTCTGTACTGAATCAGGTTTAATCCTTGCTAAAATTAACTCTATTACCTATTCCAGATGGGCTACGCAAACTTCCAGCAAGTTGGGCACGGGATCCACTTGAGGCAGTTCTCCAGAGCCTTTGTCTTCGAGCAAGAGGGCCGGAGGTTTGCCTTTGTCTCCATCGACGCTGCCATGATGGGAATTGGAATAAGGAAAGAGGTAAGACTATTTGGCATCTCTTTCTCGCTTTTTATTCCCGTTACTCCTCTGTGGAGCCTGGGGTAGTCCGAAGACGTCTCCACCACCATTGATGTCGGTCTTGAGCCAGGTCCTTCGTTCCTCCCATGATAAGACATCTGTCAAGCTTCGGCTATGACGTGCTGACATAGGGTAGATTGGACTTAACGTTTAAGATTTGGCACCAAAGCTGAAATAGTAGTTCTGGGGTTAACGACCACATTAGCAATTGCCGTTTGTCCTCTAGCTAGAATGTCAAAGTCTGTTAAAAAAACGCGAAGAGGACCAAACGCATTATTGCAAATGTGTCCGTAATATAGGGGCTGTATTAAATATAAATAATATGTCTAGTATTAAATAAATCCGTTTAAAACCATGGATGGACGGCCGTTTACTTCCGCAACCTTTACCGTCTTCTACTACCAGAACAGTTGTCCAGTTGTATGTCCTTGTGTTCTTTCTGGAATAGTCCTTGGGTAGCATTGCACGTCATTCGGTTTAGATTTTGTAAGATAAAAATCTATTGCAGATGCCATTTAAACATGATGAAATATTAAGCTGTTCTACAATCTGTTTCCCATTTGTTAACCGACTTCAAAACAGGAGGTTATCAGTTTCACCTGTATGTATGTATGTTTGTCCGCGATTATCTCGAATTTAGCAGAACCAATTTTGATGCGGTTTTCAGATAAGTATTTGTTATATTTAGGAGAAGGTTTTAGTACCTATTTTCATATTTTATCATATTTTAACCGACTTCAAAAAAGAGGAAGGGTTCAGTTGATGTATGTATCAGTTTATTAATTTTTTTTTAATAATTTTTTTCAGGTAATCAAACGTCTACAGAAGCGTTATGGGAACCTCTACAACGAATCCAACGTGATCCTCAGCGGGACCCACTCCCACTCCACTCCTGGTGGTTTCCTCATGGACTTCCTCTTCGACCTTCCGATCCTCGGCTTCGTGAAGGAGTCTTATACAGCATTCATTGTTGGGATCTACAAGGTAAAATTTTGCTTGAGCAACTATTTATTAACTATTATAATATTGGTTGATTTAATTTTCTTTTTGGATAAATAAATTACCATTTTCGTTATCTTTAATCTTTATCTTATGTATGTTCGTAAAGAAAGGCTCAATTTAAATGGAATTTTTGACTCTTTTATCGTCTTGTTCATACTTTTTACATCCTTACTCATCATTATCATTCATACTTACTCAGAGAAAAAATATTTAAGGAAATAATAACACACAATAATAATAACACATCACACTCAGAGCCCCTAACTAGGAAGAACCTGTATCTAGGGTGCCCGAAACACACACAGAGACGAACATCACACCCAGACCGGAAACAAACATCGATATTCATCATATCAATATCGCCCGGGAATCCCATAGTACTCAGTCCACATCACTGCTAACTGAGCCACGGAGCAGTCAAAGTCATTCAAATTATTCTTATAAAGAAAAATTTGAATGTTTTGCTTTTTAAAAGGGGGAACTATGCTTGTGAAGCCGCGTGGCACACATTATCTAGTCTTCAATATACAAAAATAAATTTTCATATGTCATTGTAATCAGTCATTTAACGCTGGAATCTCGTTAAATTTTGATTTCAGAGTATAGTATACGCCCACAACAACCTGACACCAGCTCGGCTGCAGTACGGAGAGACAGAGTTGCTGGATGCCAACATTAATCGTTCGCCCAGCGCTTACCTCAAGAATCCTGCTGAAGAGAGGGCTAAGTAAGACTTTAAACATGTCCGAAATGATAATGGAGTACGTTACCAATAAAGCATAGTCGTCCGATATTTTACTATTTCCTATTACCTACACTATTGTCACCTACAACAAGCTAGCACCAGCTTTTGACCAGTTGGAATATGTCTATTTATGCGACTTTAAAAAGGAGGTTATCAGTTTGATATGTATGTATTCGTTTCGATGCGGTTTTCAGATAAGTATTTGTTACATTCAGGAGATGGTTTTAATACATATTTTAACCGACTTCGAAAAAGAGGAAGTGCGCAGTTGATGTATGTAACAGGTCAGGTTCATTTTTTGTAAAAAAATAATTATTTAAGATTAAAATTCTTGGAAGAGTTTACGCACATTTTTAGAAACTTCTAATTATTGATTTTGATCGCATGCTCATGCCCAGCGCACATTTAGCGAAGCGCGCCGATATACTCTCGGTATCTTCACCGTAAGTAAGGCCTAAATCATCTTGTCCTTCTCGCAAAATATTGTAATTATTCAGGCAACAAACGTACTTAGGAACATTCTAATTTTGCGTCAAATTTTGACCAGCTCCTTAACTATTACAGATACAATTACGACGTCGACAAAACCCTGGCCCAAATCCGATTCCTCTCGACCGATGATGACAGGATCCTGGGTGTCATCAACTGGTTCGCCATCCATCCGACCAGCATGAACAACACGAACCTTCTCATTTCATCGGACAATGTTGGCTATGCATCCATATTAATGGAGAAAGAGTTAAATGGCAAGACTATTCTACCTGGTAAGGTCAGTACCTTTATTATATTGTCCTCTATTTGTGAGCTTTTGTTGGCTTTGTGGATGGGTCTAATAGGCAGCATGCCGCAAGAAGGTGCGTTCTGGCTCGTTTGGGATGGCAGCTTCAATTTAAGAGGTGTACCTTTATTATAAGGACCCCTATTTGTAAGCTATCGTTGGCTTTGTGGAAGGGTCTGATCAGCATGACAGTTTATATTTAAAAGCCGAGCTCTTGTCTGTGTAGCCTCCTCTACTCCGGTCGTCTCTCTATTCTTTCCTTCAGGTCCTGTAAGCTTCCACATTAACTTTCTCCTTTATCTGCTTCACGTAGCTTCCTCTCGGTCTTCCCGGCCCTCTCTATCCTTATATCTTCCCTTCTATTAAAATTATTATTTTTTCCTATGACCCCTCATCAGAGGCAAAGGGCTCGCTGTATTTTTCCTCCATCTACTTCGGTCTTGGGCTGCCTCCTCCAGGGCAAACTATTTGAGATCAGCGCTGCGATTGCGATCTTTTTCTCAGCTGATTGTCTCCAGGCATGCAATATACTCCGCCTGGTACTCTCTTCGGATCACGTGACTGACACATAAGCCGACGTCATCATGCTGAGACTGAGCGAAAAGGATGAAATAATTACCACGCATTCGAGGAGTTAAGTTTGTGACGTCGGCTTGTGTCACTCTGCCAAGAGAAGTCCAATTTTTTTAGTTAGACTATGTTTCCAGGTGGTGCGATTACTTAACGATTTTATTATTTCTAAATCAGGGCAAGATAGTCTGCGCCTTTGCATCAACAAACCTAGGAGATGTCTCACCAAACACTTCTGGACCAAAATGCGAATTCTCCGGCAAACAATGCGATCAGGAGACCAAACTGTGTGCGAAAGGAGAGCGATGCTTCGCTTCCGGACCTGGCAGAGACATGTTTGAGAGCACTAAGATTATTGCTACCAAACTCTTTGAAGCTGGTATGGTAAGTGCAATTATCAAACAAATTGTCTTTTAGATATTCATTCAAATTGTAAAAATACGAAACTATTATATATTTTGATAGAAGTTTAAAAGTTATTATCATTCTAATTAAAATATCCTCTGGGATCTTGTTACAAAATTATACTTCGTTTCCCGTGAAACATTTTTTTTAATCATAAGCCTCGGTGTGGTGGCATAGATAGAATACCTTCTCATTCTCATCTCCTCCCATGGGTGTCGTAAAAACGTCTTAAAAAAACAAGGGAACCCAACTGCCTAGCATGGCGATTATGGTGAATCCCATCCAAAATATTTTTTTAACGATATATGGGGGGACTTATGTCTAACAGTGGACGCCTATTGGATTGCTTTGCAGGTGGATTAGGAATCGCAGTATGGCTCTTATAGTTTTTTAAAAAAGGGCGCTGCTGCCGCCGCCCACCCTTCGAGTATTTATTCCCGTAGTCGCCGCACGGCCACAGTAAATTTCAAATTGTAATTCTGTAGGAAATCTTTTTCAGAAAGTCCTCCGGAAACCTGGTGAAGATATGACGGGACAAGTCGGCTCAGTTCACGAGTACGTCAACATGCCTGAACAGAGAGTGCCGACCTTCGACACTCTCACCGGCCGGTTTAATGATGTAAGGTTGTCTTTGAGATTGTTTTCTTGGTTAAGGGCGTTGGGGATGTAAGCATATTTAAATTTGGTATAAGTATGTATCCAGTCTAAGTATGTTGAATTCCTTCAGAAACATTTGAATGAACTGAGAACGATGATTGGAAACTGAATTTATGTTAGGATATTGCTAATAAAGTCTAAAGACGACTGTGCACGTCTATTAGCAATATCCTGGATAAAAGTGAAAAATCAGCGTGGCAGTAGGTACAAATATTAGTAATGGAAGTTTCTGACGTTTTCTTTTATTGGATGTTTATGATTTTATTCGACTGCTCCGTGGCTCAGTTGGCAGTGATGTGGACTGAGTAAGAGTGTGCACCCGGGTTCGATTCCCGGGCGGGGCAAATATTGATATGTTGAATATCGATGTTTGTTTCCGGTCTGGGTGTGATGTTTGTCTCTGTGTGTGTTTCGGGCACCCTAGATGTATTATTATTATTATTCGATCAGCTCAGAGTGTACGAATATTTGGTCCCATGATTCTAAGGAAAAGTTGTTAGATATAATAAGCTGCATTCCTTCTTTGATTAATTACTGCCTTGTCAGAAACACTCTAATTGTTTCAGAGCAACATAGTAACAGGTTGTCTCCCAGCCATGGGGTACAGCTTCGCAGCAGGCACCACGGATGGTCCTGGAGCCTTCAACTTCACCCAGGGCACCACCAGTACCAACCCACTGTGGAATGCTGTCAGGGACTTCATTGCTGAACCGACTCCTGAGGATGTCAAGTGCCAACATCCGAAACCTATTCTGCTGGCTACTGGTAGGGTAAGTACAGCCACACCGGTCGTCGATCATCAATGGTGTCCGGGGTCTATCACAAAAATCGCCGAGACCCCGGGGGGTTTTAGTGCGTGCAAGCCCCACATTCCAACGAGTGACGCGCAATTCGTTAGGCTATACATATATGCTATTCCCCTCCGTTATCAAAAAGGGTAATAACAACCGGGGCATCAACCTTTACTATACATTCTTATAGTGTTAGTACTTGCTAAACCTTTTTGTTCCTGGCAGGGTAAGTTCTAAGTAACGATATAATTTGAAGAAACGTAAACATTTTTTACAAGTATATCAAATCAAAATATGAAGAAGTTAAGTATGGATAAAGAGGTATCACATAGTAGATAGATTTCTTGCAAAAAAAAACTCTGAAGTCCGATCAGAAGTGGGATAACACTATATATTTCCCACTTTCAACATTACAACAACGCTTTCCCTATTTTTAGGCAAAATTCCCCTACGAATGGCAGCCCCACGTGGTATCCTGTACAGTAGCAAGGATCGGAGGCCTATTCCTGGCAGCAGTGCCTGGTGAATTCACCACAATGTCCGGTAGAAGACTGAGGGAAGTGGTGAAGAGATCTTCTGGGGGTGAAGCCAAGAAAGTCGTGATAGCTGGCCTATCGAATGTTTATAGCGATTATATTGCTACGCCCGAAGAATATCAGGTGAGAACTTCTTCTGTTTTTCTTTGGTCTGGTTAAAAAGTTACCTATCTATTAAATCTATATTTTCATATTTTTTTTGTATTTTAGACCTAAAAGCGAGGTTCAGGTTCGATTTGCGGCGGGTCAAACATTGTTATATAGATACTTGTTTCCTAGGTCTGGTCCTAATAATTATGTGCTTCGGGCACCCTAGATGCAGGTTCCACTAAGAAAGGGGGCTCGTTTACCTTTATTATATGTTAATGTTACAGCAACAAAGATACGAAGCGGCGTCAACAATATTCGGACCGCACACACTCGATATTTACCTAAACAAATATATTGAGCTTACTGATTATTTACTCAAGGTAAGAACTCTTGAACTGTTAATTATGTGTAAAATTTCTAACTTCGCCGTGAGGTGGCTGCTTAGAATACCTATCTCCTCCCATGGGTGTCGGTAAACTCGACGACTAGGGAATATCCGAATGACTGGCAGTAGCATCCGTCTTAGAAATACTTGGAGAGCCACACTGCGTTCCCTAACTGATGCTATGGCGTAAAATATGGTGATTATTTCATGTTTCTTCTATTCGGTATCACGGGACGGAGCCCGGTCATGTCATAGAAGCCCCTTCGAGAGTTTTGCGAACTGTTTATGAATCACCAACCAGGCATGAAGTGTGGTAGCATATCAATCACTTAATTCACAAATAGCTCATGTTCTAAGATTGGATAGGAACTATTGTTAAATGGATTACTATGAAATGTTGTAGGAGTTGAGATGTCTGAAGTGATGAAGAAGATTATTATCATTATTATTATGATTGTTTCGTCCAGGGCACAGCACCCTCAAGCAAGTTGGAGCCTCCAGACTTCAGCGACTCGCTCATCACCCTGGTGCCTCCCGTGCTGTGGGACTCGGCGCCGTGGGGCAAGGAGTTCGGAGACTGCGTGCAACAGCCCCAGAAAGAGTACAGCCATGGGGATCTCGTTATTGCTGCTTTTGTATGTTTTTATCTAATTTATTACAGTCAAATTTAAAGAAGCCTTGGCCGGGGCTCTCAAAATATTATTTTTAAATCGCGCTTTCAAAATTGTATACTTATGTTATCCTTTTATTTTTTAAATATACCTAGTGAATTTATTCTTACGGTTTAGAGTTCCTTTCCTACCATTTGACTTGTAGTTACCAAAGTCATCATAGACCTTGCACATTGTTAAGATGCCAAGTCGTATGTAACGCCATCTTGGCCGCCATTTTAAAATGGCCGCCCCATCTGTGATTCCCCATGGACACCTTCACAGACAAGGGTCTGGCCATAGGGGATATCGATGTTTTTTCCAGGGTCTGGGTGTTTGTATATCTTTGTATGTGTTTCGGGCACCCTAGACACAGGATCTACCTAATTAGGGAATCACACTGCCGTGCCGTGGGACTCGGCACTGTGGGGCAAGGATTGCGTCGAGATATTGTAAATTTTCTTAGGATATAGGCTAATTGCACGGTACTTTTGTGTAAAGATAAGTCCATGCCCATGTCTATGTCCAGGTATCCGGTCATCCTCGCAACAATATCAGACACGGCCGCTGGTTCGCAGCCGTGGAGAAGTTGGAGTCTGCTCAAGACGAGGCTTGGACTATCATTGCCACTGACGCCGACTGGGAGACTAAGTAAGAACTTATTGTTTTTTAACTATACAGCAGATAAGACCTTGGGTCCTGAAGACCATATTAGGTAGACTACTTTTTGGTCATCTAGGGCAAAACACTTTACAAAGGAAACAAGAGATCAGATATTGTGGTCCACCTGGACCACCCTCTTTAGGAACTGAGTTGGCGTGACAAAAAGATTTTTTTTTTCTTAGTTTTACGAATATAGTAAAATTTTAGCTACAAGCGGCACCTATCGGAACCACATAAACTTTGAATGTTGTTTAAAAGAGAAAAAAAATTATTTAGAAACCTCTGCGCAAGGTATTTTTTTTTCCTTACGGGGGCTGTCGTGTTAGTACAGTGGCGGACATGGAGGCCGTAACAGATTTGTCTATGGTTTCGTCAGCCCTAGACTGAAATACCAAAGAACAAGTGCTATTTTGCAATACAGAAAAACCGGAAGTGTTACGCCGTGACCGTGTCCGCCACTGTACCTATGTTAATATTAAGTTTTTTTTAAATATATATTTGTCATTTAATTTTACCAGGTACATATGGAAACGCCACTCAAAAATCCTCGGGACGAGCGTCGCTGAGATCCACTGGGAAATTCCCGTGGGAACACCCTCTGGAACCTACAGAATACACCATTACGGAAACTACAAGTACATTCTAGGAGGAATTTACCCTTACCGTGGCTTTTCTGATAGTTTTGAAGTTACGTAAAGTTTTTTTGTAAATGATTTCGTATATTAAGCCATATAAAACTGAATATACTACCTATAATTTTATTCAGGTTAATTTATATACACGAGTGCATTTTACTCTCTTTTTACTTTTTAGTAAGTAAAGAATATAAGTAATCACTTTTATTTTATTAATTTGTAGATTATATGCAAATGCTTTATTATGTATTCAGCACCTCAAGTGAGTGTTTCACAAATGATTAATGTCGAATTGGTGTAGCAAAAGTGGATTTTTACCGATTTTGTAAATTCGCCATTAAGAAGTACGCATTTACCAAATCACCCTAATATACAGAAAAAAGCGAAGGCGAGTAAGTAGGGTTTGTAGGTTGATGTGCTGGATACTGTACCTACTTTAATTAAGATAGGTACTGCGCTATGATTTAAGGTTAAATTAAAAATAAGACTTACCTAATAGATGTCAGTATTTTCGGAAATATTTGATTAAAAAAAAGGGTTTAAAAAAAAAGTTTCGAAAAACAGATTTATGGTTTCGATAGGGAATGATAAAATTAGATTTGTAGCGTTAGCGTTATTATTAATGTTTTCTGTATTTATTTTTGTACCTTATAATATGTTTATCGCATTTCCTTGTTTGCTGTGATTTGAGTATCCGTTTAGCATTACAAATAGGTACATGCACCCAAGTAAAAATATTGTAATAAAAACGCATGAATACTGTTTTAAAGTTGGTTTCAACACCACGTGTTCCTTAACCCGTATAACGTTGCCGGTGTTTGTTCAAAAGTGAACAGTTTATCATTTGAAGTACGGGGATAACGTATTTGTGAATTTGACATTATGGAATTTTCTAAAGAACAGTGGTATTAAACTTGAGCATTTTAGTTATTTGACGTATGTCAATTTAGACTGGATGTCAGGTATTTACCATACAACAAACCAGAGAAGTAGACTTCCAGTAACGCTACTTAAAATACTACTGTATCTTTATGAATAACACGGTTAATGTGTATTAAACATGTCTTTTGAAAATGGATATTTAAATACCAATTTAGCGTTTCGCTGGTCAGTATAAATAGGTCTTCAAAATCCACATAATTATTGTAAGTGTGAACTAGTCGATTTAATAATAGCTTTTATATTTATTTAATATGTTTTATTATTTAATCTTGCCCCCGTTTTTTATAGCGACCATAAAAATCTTAGATAAGTTAAAGATTTATTATTTACATGTGTACCTACGTGAAAACGTAAATTATGTGCCAGTTTAAAAATAAAATACTTACTACTTAAATATTGTTGTTTTTTTAATGGTTCGAAATTCTAATGAACTGGTAATAAATTGAAGGGGTAATTTGGTTCAGCCGATCCTACTAAACTAATAATAATAATAATTACGCATCACACTCAGAGCCCTTAACTAGGAAGAAACTGTATCTAGGGTGTCCGAAACATATACAGAGACGAACATTATACTCAGACCGGAAATAAAGATCGATATTCATCATAACAATGTTCGCCCCGCCGGGAAACGAACCCAGGTGCACACGCAACTCAGTGCACATCACTGCGAACTGAGCTACGGAGCAGTCAATAGAGGTCAAATAAAGAAATATGGACCCCTACCATAAGTAGAAAGTAGGTACAGCTATAAAAATTGCACACTTTATAAAAAAAAACCGTCCACAACAATTAGTAATCTTGCAATATAAATCCCTTTAAGCAACTAAGTGGTAAAGAATTAACAAATTATCTCAAAAAATAATTGATAATTATTGATTAAATTGATTGATCAGTTATTAATTCCTTCAATTATTTATTGAGCAGTCTTAGTTTTATGTGCGTGTGATCTGTGTCATATTTAATTTAATAAAGTGGATTTCTAATTAAAAAATGTGAGTAGGTTTTGTGAATTTTTACTTTATTGACCTTTGACACAATATGAGCCCTTGGGGATAGAATAATAGAATAGAAGGACTCTTTATTGCAATAATAATAATAATAATATTCATTTATTTCAGGCAATATTTACATTACAAGATGTTAAATAACATAAACTGAGGACCATATTGATAAATACCTTAAAACTAAAAATAGATAATAAAAATTTTAACTATTAAGTTAACTATGGCTATTTTAATTAATCGACTAAACGTAAATTTCAATTACTAGGTACAGTGGCGGACACGGTCGGCGTAACACTTCCGGTTTTTCTGTGTTGCAAAATAGCACTTGTTCTTTGGTAATACAGTCTAGGGCTGACGAAACCATTGACAAATCTGTTACAGCCTCCTAGTCCGCCACTGTACATTGATTGCAATTTAGTATGATAGATAACTAGACGCAGACTCATTCTACTCTTTGCTTAGAGATATTAAATTAGGCTTATTTTAACCTAGATAATAAATTATTTGAAAAGAGAGCCCCTAAACCTACCTACCTATAATAAAAATAATAATAATAACACATCACACTCAGAGCCCCTAACTAGGAAGAACCTGTATCTAGGGCGCCCGAAACACACACAGAGACGAACATCACACCCAGACCGGAAACAAACATCGATATTCATAATATCAATATTCGCCCCGCCCAGGAATCGAACCCGGGTGTTCACGATTACTCAGTTCACATCACTGCCTATGTCAGCCTGGTTGCAAAAGTGCCCTGGACGAGAGTCGCACAAGACCCGTCATTGCGGCGTTCTGTTTCGGAGGCATATGTCCTGCAGTGGACGGCTTTTGACGGAGATGATGGAGGACCTTAATTAAAATAACGTTTAACATTTCGTGAACGAAGTCTACAGATCCTCTTTGGAGAAAATTTATATATTTTTTTAACGTTTTCGACAACTGTTAGGTAACTGATCTATTGATTCATTGTAAGTATTCACAGTACCTAGTTCAGAAAGTAACCTAGAGTCAGTCATTAAGAGGCATAGCACAGCTAATGTAACGCCACCCAAGGAAAAAATTAATATCTTCGAAACTAAGGCAAATATAAAAAATGTGAAACAGTAATCCCCTGGATAATGCAGCCTAGTATTTTTAGGGCACTGTTGTATAGCTTTTAGGTTAAAGACCACAGAAAGCTACTGATTGTTGCTAAGAACGGCCACTTTTGGCAACAATCAGTAGCTTTCTGTAGTCTTTAACCTAAAAGCTATACAACAGTGCCCTAAAAATACTAGGCTGCATTATCCAGGGGATTACTGTTTCACATTTTTGATATTAGCCTTAGTTTAGAAGATATAATTTTTTTCTCGGGTGGCGCTACTTTAGCTGTGCTATGGGTCTTAAAAGGTTAAGTGAAGCCTTTGGGAATCCTATTAAAGAAAAGCCGAATTATATTAATAGAAACATCTAGACCAATAATTAGGTTTAAGCTCAGACGTACGAAGACCTTCGACAGGCAAACTGTGTCCGGCATCAACATACACTTAGTCAATTGTTCAAGATAAATCCCGCGAAATAAATTTCGCCCAATCATCATCATTATCTTAGCCGGCAGTCCTCCACTGTTGGACATAAGCCTCCCTCAATGATCACCCCAACGACAACCCTTTTTGGAAGGGAGTTTCTATACCTTTCACATCCACAATACATGCAATTTTTTCTCTGTTGTATTTTTTTATTTTATTTTATTTTTTATTATTGTTTAATTCATAGGGTAATTGCTAAGGTTTTATTCATGCTGTAAATTTTGTTTGTATTATTGATGTGAATAAAGATTTGTCTATGTCTATGTCTAATAGCTATTCTTAGCAGGCGGGCTGGCAATCGCAGTGTGGCTGACTCTTGAAGTTTTTCAAAGAAGGACGTTGCTGCCCGTTCTTCGTTAGTTCCCTATGTCACACTTGTGGGTTGCCTGGAAGAAATCGCTTTTAGCGATACGGCCGCCCGTTGCATGCAAATTCAATTTGTTTGTACTTATCTTGAATTTATTAATGTATAGGTACTTTTGTATCTTGCATTGTATGCAATAAAGTGTTTTCTATTCTTTTCTATGTCGCCATTGACCATGGCGCCCATGGGAGGAGATGGGGTGATGGTATTATAATCAAAAATTTAATCTCAAATTCTCAAATTACAGAATAAAACATGGCGCTAACATTAGCGGGCAAAATCGTCACAGCCGTTCTTTTAGTAGCTGTAATTGCTGGAATGTCAGTTGTCATTACTTTGGTAGTTAGAGACGCTAATAATAATACCTCTGAAGGACTAACTGGGGGGGAAAATGGCGTAGGTGGAGGGGAAAGTGGGGGAGTTGAAGAGGAAATTGAAGAAAGTGAACTTTTCTATCGAGTCGGCGTTGGCATTGCTGACATGACTGGACCTATTGTTGAGATTACTTTTGTAAGTATAAGCTTGTTTAATGTACCCCAACGGCTTTAGCCTCGCAAATTTCCTTTCAAACCCTAAAATCAATGGCAGTGATAAAATTCAATAATGAAAAAAAAAAGTGAAATAAAATTTCATTCAGATCGTAACGCTTTTGAAAGAAAATTAATTTCTTAAAATTTTTAAAATTTTGTCCTTCCTTTTTTTATTCATTGTGCAAGATGAATAATATAGCCAACACATCAAAAATACAGCCAGCCGAAATGTACCACAAACTAAGACTAAATTCCTTTTTTTTTTAACCAGATGGGCTACGCAGAACTAACGCAATCTGGCACAGGTCTCCACACGCGTCAGTTCTCCAGGGCTTTCATCTTCGCCCAGGGAGACACCAGGGTCGTACTCGTGTCAGCTGAGACGCAGGCTATTGGCATTGCCGTGAGACGAGAGGTTGGTTTTATCTTGAAACACCTACATAATTAATACAAAAAAATATTTCTTTGCATTGTTTTTAAGCGATTTTTCGACAAAATCCTGGCCTATACCTGGCAGTGACTGCAATACAAATTCCTTCCAATTTAAAACCGTAACGTACTTTAAAAGTAAGATTGGAAAATAACCATTAGTCCCTAACATATTTTTCTTTCAAATCGCAGGTGGTAAAGAACCTCCAAGACCTGTACGGTGACATGTACAGTCTCCAGAACGTTATTATTACAGCGACACACACCCACAGCACACCTGGAGGTTTCCTGGTGGACTTTCTGCTCGATGTTAGCATCCTTGGCTTCTCGAGCGAGACTTACAATGCTTACGTTGAGGGTATTACCAGGGTAAGTTTTTAGAACGTCTTGTCCATAAATGAACAGCTCAATGCACAGATGCCTCTCGTAGGCTCAGTCAATGAGCTGGTGCCTCTGCCTAACCCTTTGGGGATGCGTGAGATTATTTTAATGTTAAATGTCCTCAAATTTACGATAGCATTCTGAGATGACGATGATGATGAATCATTAAATAGAGAAAACAGTAATATATTAAACAAGCTTCCCTAGACTACGACAAACATTTCAAAACCAAAATTAACTAAATAGGCCCATCCGTTATCGAGTTTTAGCGAGACAAACGAACGACGATTGATAATTATTAAAGAAGCATAGAAGATTATTTCCATCAAATAATCTTTTATATTTTAAAATCTATCCAGAGGCGTTTTATGGTCGTTTCTAGCCCCGGGTCTCCTTTTCTTTTTTTTGGCTTTTATCATAGCATCTACCTTTCCACTCCAAATTTTCCAATTTTTCAACCTTTCTTTAGTAATCTTCTGTTTACTCGTTAATCAATTTCTGCGTTTGTTTGTCTCTCTCTTTCAATGTTTTATCGCAACTGAAGAGTTTAATTACTTGCATTTTAGAGTATAATTCGAGCTCACGAGAACATGGTGCCAGCCCGTCTCTTCTTTGGCCAGACAGAAGTCCTCAATGCCCACATGAACCGCTCACCTTACTCTTACAACTATAACCCGCCGGAAGAGCGTGCTAGGTATGTATAAGGAGATAACTTCAAAGTGTAGCATTATTGTTTATTGTGGTGTTTGAACCACCACAATATCCTCTCATGAGTGAGGTAAATGGCGACCAAGGGTACACCCGAAAAACATGCAGCAGCGTCTTTCGTTGAAAAACTTGAAGAGTCATACAGCGATCACCAACCAACGTGGCAATTATGGCAAATTCCCCCATTGCCAAAACTGTCACAGAAAAGTGAATCATTTGTCAGAGGAGGGCTCGTTTGGTGGCGTCTCCAGGCGACCATTGTCGTAAGGCAAGGCCAACATTTGTTTGCCCGACCCGTTTGGTGGGCACCCTGAACTACCTCGCCTCTCGCAGTAGCTCGTCACTTTACTTTATCAATACCAAATAGATAGATAGTCCAAGTCTAATTGACTTTTAATAAGCGATATCTTGTATCCTATATAGAAAAAAAAAATTGTAAGTCCTTGTGGATTCGGGGCAAGGCAACAGTTAAGGGCTCTCGGCTTAGAATATGAATTTTATTTTTCTTTTCCTAGATACCAAGGAGATACAGACACAACACTAAGTCAGATCAAAATTGTAAAGGAAGACGGTACACTCCACGGAGTGCTCAACTGGTTTGCTGTCCACACTACCAGTATGAACATGAGCAACACCCTGGTCTCCTCCGACAACCTTGGGTATGCTGCTCTGATGCTGGAGAAGAGCTTGAACCCTGGGTTCCCTACTGGGAAGGTACGCCGAAAGGATTTAAATTAAGTTTGGATAATTAAATTAAGTTTTCTTTCATAAGAAATATTTCCTTAAAAATAAATAAATACAATCAAAAAGAAGAACCATCTCCAGACAATAAATATCGCAACAAAAAAAGGATTAGCAATTCCATCCATTGCTTCACGCGTGATACCGTGACCAAGGGAAACAGGGATTCATTTTAAAGAAGAAACATGTAGTCGATTCTATTTTTTAGATGTATTTTCGTGATTTCCATGAAATGAAACCTCTTCCATTCTCATTCTTTAACTTTACCCAGCCAGAAATAGTAGCAGCGTTCTTTGAGCCGAACCACGGCGACATATCCCCCAACACACGAGGTGCCCGCTGTGAGTTCTCTGGGGAAGAATGTGACAACCAGTTCCTGATTTGTGAACTACTGGAGCGCTGCTACTCACTAGGTCCTGGCGAGGACATGTTTGAAAGCACTAAGGTCATCGGGACTGCAGTTTATGAGGGCGCCTTGGTAAGACATTTTAAATTATAATAGAATACTACCCAAAATTAAAATGTGAAATGGCGACTATGGCGAGTCGAAATCAGCAATAGAAAATGTAATAGACTTGCTGACTGTAGTAAAAAAGTTATTGAGAACTCACGTTCTGTAGACAATCCTCAAAGAAATCACTTGGCTAAGAAATTCTAAAGACAAGCTAAGAAATTACTTTATTGTATTAATGGCAACCATAAAAGACGTAAAATACGCAGAACATCAGCTCGATGGTCTGACGACATAGTAATGGTTCCCGGTAGGCTGTAGAAGAAAGTGCAAGAAAATAAGCCATTGTACAGAGGTTGTCTCTTAGAGGCTGCTGATGATAATGATGAACCAAAAAATCATAAAAAAACATGAAATAAGACCATATCGATCAATCGGCGCCAGGATCGATAAAAGAGCACAAACCTACTTAAATCCATTCTACTATTTCGGCGATCTGTAGATACCTGCCTATGCAATGTATTTTGGCTCAGATGAAAAAAAATAATTTAGGAACGTAGAGATAAAAGAGCATAGCACTTTAACATTACAGGAAGTCCTAAACCAGCCAGGCGAGGAACTGACAGGGAACATGGCTGTTGTCCACCAATTCGTGGAAATGAGTGAGGAAGTGGTTCCTCGGTACGATCCAGTAGAAAGAAGTTTTAGTGATGTAAGTTCCATTTTTGGCTGAATTTTTTAATATAACTAGGTACATGATACTGGAATCCTAAAAACTGCTAAACTAACTTCAGGGGTATTTTTTGCCTTGTCTTTAATTTTATTGATTTGAAGCCCAAAATAGTAACCTTATAAGGTTACGGTATAACGGTACCTATCGCTCTTAATACGATTTTTTTTCCATATTAGTGATTAATAACGGAAATCAAACTTTGACTTCCTGTTTTGCAGCCATTTATTACTTCAAGTCCTTAGATTGTAAGATCAAAGTCTGACTAAGAACATTAATTATTTTTGTATACATCTGTATCATTTAAATTAGAACGACCCAGTACGCGGCTGCTTTCCAGCAATGGGCTACAGCTTTGCCTCAGGGACCATTGACGGAGCCAATGTCCTCAACATCACCCAGGGTACGATCCAGGGGAATCCCCTGCTTGATACCATTAGCGGCGTGCTGGCTGAACCAACGGCTGATGATGTGGAGTGTCACGCGCCGAAGCCAATACTTTTGGCTACTGGAAGGGTAAGTTTCAGAATAGAAATATAGCAGTATCTTATTCTCCGAAGGATTTGGCAGAGGCACCAGCTCTTTGAGTTAGCCCAGGAGAGGTATCATCAGTCAGTTCATCGAGCTGGACACAATTTCGGCCTAGTTTATGTTTGTTATGTTTATACCATCGTAACAAGAGGTCATCCAGATATACAGGAAAGAAAATAATACCTACTTAAGAGAAGCTATAAATTAGTTTAAATTTATGTAAAGTACGGTAGATGTTGAAGATTCAGTATTAGCCATTTTATCCAGTTTTTGGTCACGAACGATCTAACCATCTGCCGTATCGCTAAGTGGCATTGCCCCATTTTGTAAAAAGGTAAAGGTAGAGTCAAGATTTAATAATAACTGATTTTCCCCGACACATCCCAAGCCACAGGTCCCATTTTCATGTCTTCGAGAGGTTTAAACAAAATCCTAATTTCTTCGACCAGGCGAACTTCCCTCTACCCTGGCACCCGCACATCATCTCAATCTCAATCATCAATCTCGGAGGAGCCATCGTAGCTGGTGTCCCTGGTGAACCCACCACTATGGCTGGAAGACGGATACGTGACGTCATTGGTGACGTCACAGGCAACGGGCCTGAGAAGGTCCTTGTTACGGGACTTACTAACGAGTACATGCATTACGTGTCCACTTATGAGGAATATCAGGTGATTAAACTTTGATGATTTTTGCTTCAATAGGCTTGATCAAAAGTTATTTTTAAAAGTCTTCAATCTTGTTTGTTTCAGCTCTTTATAGGTACTGTCATTTTGATTAAGTTTTAAGTAATTTCTTAAAGATTTCTTCAATGCATCTGCTTCTAGGTACAAAGATACGAAGCCGCTTCCACGATCTACGGTCCTCACACTCTCGACATACTACTGAACAAGTTTGCTGAATTTACCAGAATCGCTTTAGAGGTATGAATTTTATACTTTTTACTGTAACTGTAGGCCTTAAACTGAGGTTCAAGAAAGTCTATCATTTCACTCAATATGATTCAAGATACAAATAGCCTAAGTACCTACGAGCTATTTTTTTTAATTCTCTCATCAGGATTAGGTAGGATTCTGCCAGTGAAAGAAATTTTGAATCGTTTCAGTAGTTTTTGGAGCGTATTAGACTCGAATTCAAAGATACAAACAATCGATTCTTCTCTTTGCAATATTAGTGTCGATATCAGATCACCTTCTTCTCTAAACTAATTTTAAGATCTAAGCGATAGTTTTATAAATTTCCCATGCAGTAATATAATTGCTAAATTCCTTCATGCCTTCGGTTTTCAGGGTGGAACCGTCCCCCCAGGTCCAACTCCAGTGGACTATCGTAACGACACGCTCTCTCTGATCCTCCCAGTGCTGTTCGACGGTGCACCAATTGTCGGGAACTTCGGGACTGTGGTCGTGCAGCCACCGGCCATTGTCAGCCGGGGAGACGTTGTTAGCGCTACTTTTGTAAGTAATACTTGAATAATTTATATATTATCCTTCCCACCTTCTTTTGGCCTAAAATTTCAATTATACACGGATTATCATTGCAAAACAGAACTTTGAAAGTCAGCGTCGAATGGTCTTAGGCAGACTTGACTGTAACGTAAACTCTTAAACAATAGGAAATCGTTATAATTCAAGTGACACTTGATTAATTTGATACATCTTTGTCCCGCTTTGATGGATTATGATTCTCAAGAAACAGACGAAAGAAAGAAGAGGCACTAACGACAAGTGTCAGAGAGTTTTTAGAGTTTCTGGTACAAATAGACGGTAAAAAGAGCTGTAGATTGCGCGCCTGATAAGTCTACGCGCGACTGGTGGCTCCACTGTCTAACAGCAGAGAAAAAGACTACCTTTAATAGCTAACATTACAAATACCACATACAAATACCATTACATACATATTTTACCCGCCAATAAAAACAGCTGGCTGATTGCAGATTTGTTCATATTTTGACCAATCGCAAACTTATCAGGAGCTCACTTTTGCACCAGCTGAGCAAAATCTATGGAATTGTTGCAGGTGGCTGCGAACCCTCGCAATAATTTGAGGCAGGAGTCATCCCACGCTGTCGTCGAGGGCCTGATACTTGGAGAATGGCAGGTTATAGCCAACGATGCTGATTGGGAAACTAAGTACGTTTCCTACCTAGTATTGTATTATAACGACTTTTTAATAGGAAGCGTAATAAAGTAAATAGGCATACTAGCCGACACGGAAAACTTTGTACTGTCTTAAATAAAAATTTACACGATTGCCATAATCGCCACGCTTGGCAGGCGCGTTGGTGATCGCAGGATGGATCTTCAAGTTCATCTGGAGGACGCTGCTGCCCGTCCTTTGGGCGTTCCCTTAACCTTTTACAACAATCATGAAAGAAGATTAGGAGATATCTATCCAAGCTAATTTCTCTTTCACCCTACGCAGGTTTACATGGGAGAGAATCTCAACAATAGCTGGAACGAGCCAGGCTACGTTCAGCTGGGACGTGCCATCGGATGCTATACAGACTTCCTACAGGATCAGGTATTATGGCAAGGCAAGACGACTCCTGGGTGACTTTGAGTTTGAAGGTTTGAGTAGGGAATTTCTAGTACAGGCGTAAGTTAGGAATAAAATGTTATTTAAGAAAAGACAGTGTTTTGTTTTAATGAGTCTACTAAAGATTAAAGATGGAGATAAAAAAATGCTTTATTGGCAAAATAAAACAATTACGAATAGGATATACAGAAGGCAATGGGTGGCCTTATGGCTTAAAGAAATTTCTTTTTGACAGCCTACAGTCATCAGGGTCTGAGAGAGATAGAGAGTATATTAGGATGAGTAGAATCAGCATTAGAATGTACGTAATGGCGTTTGGCGATAACTCGATAGATTGAACATGTATTTTCACTTAAAACAATTAAAAAAATAACAGAAATATTATTTTTTTTTTAATTTAATGGACTTTACTCCACTTCAGTGGAGTATTTTGCCAATGTCAAGTTCACAAATTAGGTTAGGGTGGGCTTAAAGCCCGGCAACGTTGTACGGTTATTTTATGTTTATTGGATTATTGTTTTAAAGCCCGCTAACAAAACACGTGGTTTCGGAACCAAAGTTAAAACAATAATCAAATAACAGAATGTAAGTCCGAAAAGTATAGTGCGGAGTATGACAGCTGAAAGGAGGCCCCAACTCAGCACTCAAAACACAAGTTTTCTGTAACGCTGGTATATAGTCTACTGGCATTCTTTGAGGTTGATTTTTATCGTATTCATGTAGCCGAGTCGTCACCGTCACATCATATTAACTTATTGTGAACAGTGAACACACTTCATGTGTAGTGTAGTTCAGTTCAGAGCAAACAGATTAATATTAATTATCTAGTTTATCTCAGGCCTTGAGGTCGGCAGACGCGTCTTCAGATCGTAATACATTTCATAACATACGGAATAAGTTTTACTTTCTTAGAAGCACATCAAATTTTGTTCAGTATATAATCAGAATAAGAGTTTACCAGCAAGCAATAATCTAGCCAATCAGAGTTAAGGAAGGTTTCAAAGTTTTCAAATATAAGTACTAGGTTTTTTGCAAAAAAAACTGCTTATTGTCAGGATGATTGAAAAAAAGTAATGCTTATATCAAATTATCCGTATTTTCGAAAAATCCCTAGTTTTTTTTTGCAAAAAACCCAATTATCAAATATTACTACGACATATACATACATAGACAAAACAACAAGATACTAACTTTCTTTGTGGAGTAAATTAAAGTGAAATTCTGCCTTATTATTTTACATACTGATCACAAGAAAACAATAAAGGAAACAAGAAGGAGAAGGCGCGGCGATTAAGGAAAATCACAACTGTGACCATTTGCATAGTGCACTCTCGTAACCTGCATTAGGTTGTCGGACCACTTTTGAGGTGATCGAGAACGTTTCGGCCGCAGTAACCAGCGCTGAGGGCCTATTACGGCCCTGTTGCAATACTGCTTTTGGTCCTCTTAGTGTCAAAAAAAAAAAAACGCAAAGAGGACGCAAAGCAAAATTGCAAAAGCGGCCGTAATAGGCCCTCTGGTCTTAGCTATGTGTCCTGCCCGTTGCCATTTTACTGCTTTGCCGTTATTTTGGTTATCTCAGTGGCTTCGATTCTTCTGCATATTTTAGTACATAGTATAAAATAAAGTTGCTCCCCGCGTCTGTCCCTATGTATGCTTAAATCTTTTAAAGTACGCAACGGATTTTGATGCGGTTTTTTTTAATAGATAGATTGATTCAAGAGGAAGGTTTATAAGTATAATACATGCACAAAATAATAAAAGGCTAGGCGGAACGAAGTTTGCCGGGTCGACTAGTTTTAGTATAATTTCTAATTAATTCATAAAAATAATATACTAATAACAAATACATACGCATCACGCTTTAAAGCCCCTAAATAGTTAGATAGAAGTCAAAGTTCTAGAGTGCCAATTCGTTTGATAGAATCTACTGGTGCGAATGGTGAATAATGGTGACTAAAAGAAAATCATTATGTAAGTAAGTACTTAGTGAAAGACAAACAGTAAATTAGTAATCAGTTTAAATTCTCGCGGTTATGTTATTTGATAAATAGTTAAAGTTTAATACTAATGTAGTTTAAACATAACTAATGAAGAAATGTAATATCTTCAGGTACCTATCTACTTTTTATGTTATTATTGGTCATTATCGTTGAGGTCGTAAACTTTGACTCTTAAGATAAGCAAAGTGAACTGTTATTAAAACAACACAACACAATAAGTGTTTTGGTGTATACGAATCGAAAGGATTTTTTTGTAGGAATATGTGCAAAAGTAAGAAAACAAAGTAAAACGAGCATTACGTGAAAGCGACGGTGCTGATACGACGAGAAAATACTTTTGGTAAGTCTTTACCTAATAATAAAGTATAATTCATACAAAACGATAATAATCAAGACCGTGTATATAACGCTTCTAATAAATTATTAATTTTACGTCAATCCATCCATACTCATATTATAAATGTTAAAGTAACTCTTCTGTCTCGCTTTGGCGCCAAAACTACTGAACTGAATTGAAATTCGGTACAGGGATAGTCAAAGACTTTAGAAAGGTCATGTCAACTACCCTTTAGTACGAAATTCCCATGGGTACGGAAAATTAGGATTTTGCTGTATAAAAGGAAATTTAGATGACTAAGCCACGCAGGGCGCCCACTATTAACTAAATAAGTACTTGCTTCCAGGTTTAAATAACAAAATCAAAGATGGCCGCCCAGAAATCGGTAACAAAGAAGCTAATCAACAGTCCGGAGACATGCGTGGATGACAACCTGCGGGGAGTTGTGGCCATGTACCCTAGACTGCATTTGCATCCAAAACACAGGGTCATTACTCTTGAAACTGAGGTAAGATATGGTAGGAAAAGCGTATCTTTACTTATTTTTTAAAGCAGAAAGGCCCCGAAATGTAAGATACGTAATTTAACAGCAGGCTGCGTGCGGGAGGTAATAAAAAGCGCTTGTTAAAACGAATTATTCACCAAAAACACTACCACAACACGAAGCATCCATGGTCCGGGTTCGATTCCCGGCGAGAGCAAGCTTAGTATTTTGTAGGTAGATAAATGTGTGTTTCCTGGTGTGGGTGTATTTAAATGTCTTTGTGTGTGTTTCGCAGGCACCCGAGATACAGGTTCTACCTAGTTAGAGGCTATGAGTGAGTTATTATTAGTACTACCTAACATACCTATACAATTGTTTTCATTTTTCAGAAGGTGACAAACAAAGTTGCAGTTTTGGGTGGTGGTGGTTCGGGACATGAACCTTTCGCGGCTGGTAAGTTTCTTAAGTTTCTTTGATCATGTCCATGTTTAAATCAGTTCCGATACTAGCGCCAGACTAGAAAAGAATAAGAGACTTCAATAGCCACATGGCTTATTAAGTGATAGTCAAATTTGGCCTGATATAATGAAGATGAAAGAGAAATATTTGACGCATTAGAATTGTGGTGTTGGGAGAGAATGGAAAAAATACGTTGTAAAGAAAGAGTGACGAATGAAGAAGTCCAAAAACAGAGTTAATGAAAAGAGAAATATCATTAATCATAACAGAACATCGAAGAGTTAGCCGCCTAATGAAAGAAGAATAAATAATGATGATTCCAGGCTTGGTGGGACCCGGCATGCTAGACGGCGCGGTCGCCGGCGGAGTGTTCGCTTCTCCACCAACGGGGCATGTGCTTTATGCTATTGCTGAACTTAGCAAGTATTATAAAGGTTTGTTATTTTGCTAAATATTAATGTTGAATGGTTTAGAATTCAAAATAGTAGCTCTATGTGCCTTTTTTGCTGATAAGGAAATGGCTTGCACTTTCATCTTAGCAGTTTTGGGTAGGTCCTCGGTGTCGTTTCCTTCCTTTAAGAACTATGTGCCTCGCATATTGCCACTAAAGTTTCGCATTTTGCAATTAACTAGGTATTTGAGATATTATGTCGGTGACTTTGCGGGCTTTCTGCAGATCGGAACATTTCTGATTCGATCACGCAGGGAAATTTCAAGCATAGCCCTTTTTCGTTACCATTGAAATTTTCCGAATAAAAAATATGATTATGCAGGTGGAGTTATCGTTATTATTGGAAACTACACCGGTGACCGGCTTAACTTCGGGAAAGCTATAGAAAAGGCGAAGATCGCTGGACTCAAGGTAAAATTATTAATATAATTATTGGTTTTATTTTTATTTCCTTTTTTATTTAACCAAATTCAGAAGGAACATTGAGATTTACTTATATTATCAAAACTTCAATGTCCGTTATATGGGCTATTCAAGAAAAAACACTTATTATATTTTAGTAATGATGCTTCCCCCTTTTATTGTAAATTGAATCTTCAGAACTAAATCTAAAGTAAGTAAGTACTTAGATAAGTACATATAAAAAAAAAAAAACATCATTTTAGGTGGAGGGTCTGATAGTTGGCGAAGATGTGGCTTCAAGTCACAATAAGACTGGAAGCAGGAGCATGTGTGGCGAAGTTTTCTTTTACAAGGTAAAACTAAATGGACTGTTAAATTTATGGCTCAGATTCTTGTTGTTCGAGCACTCTTCCGTCATTTTATCACTTGTTTGCGTCAGTAGGGCCGAAAAAGTCACAGCATCGAAATTTTGAAAATGCCAATATTCAGTGCATCGAACGAAGGATTAGTGCGCGAAGTGTCGAATTTGTGCATCCAGAGGTTCTGGAGTTATAGGCTAAAAACTAATTCTGCTGGGATGACGTCATCCTGGAAAAACTTTTTTGAACCGCTGGGTTAGGTCTTTGAAACTTGGCAGAAATGTAGCTTATAAATGTGCCTAAATGTGCGCTGAATCTGGTAAATGTGCCTCTTCAGATAACAGAGTTATTCCATCTGTTGCTGGACTGACGTTTTGCCGGAAATCTATTTTATTAAATATATCGGAAACTGCTGACGCTAGAGAACTGGATTTTTTTATAAGCATTACTAGTCACTTTCTTGAATTTGTGACAATATGTCGGTTTCAAAATAATTGTTAGTTTTCGTGAAAAAAAAAAAAAAAAAAAAAAGAGAAATACCCTGAGCACTAATTAAGGACGATACTTGGAGACTTCAAAACTCTATAAACTCTTCCTTACCTTGTCCTTCACGTTATTCTGAAGTTTTTATAACGCTTGGTCAAATACTTTTCGAGAAATAAAGCTTTAACTAAATGTTTGACCGCGCGTTAGGTTTAACAAACTCTCACGCAAAAAAATCCAGTTCTCTAGCGTCAGCAGTTTCCGAAATCAATATATATAAAACTCTTCCGTTACTGACTGACTGACTGACTGACAGACAACGCAGAGCCGAAACTACTGGGCGTAGCGGGCTGAAATTTTGCATGTAGATTCCTTAGGGAGTGCAGCTGAGCACTAAGAAGGGATTTCCCGAAATTCCCACAGGAACGGGAATAAACGGGAATTTTGTGTTTATGAGAAATCTGCGCGGGAATAACCGCGGGGCAGCCTCTAGTATTTAATAAAATAGATTTCCGGCAAAACGTCAGTCCAGCAACAGATGGAATAACTCTGTTATCTGAAGAGGCACATTTACCAGATTCAGCGTACATTTAGGCACATTTATAAGCTACATTTCTGCCAAGTTTCAAAGACCTAGGCCCAGCGGTTCAAAAAAGTGTTTCCAGGATGACGTCATCCAAGCAGAATTAGTTTTTAGCCTATAACTCCAGAACCTCAGCGGCGGTAACATGACGGACAATTTGTCGAATTTGTCGTATCTATCTGTCACTTTTGTCGATCATCTCCACACATTTTCCAGCATTAAAATGTCAAAAGTGATTTAAAGTGACAGTTAGATTCGACAAATGGTCCGTCGTGCTGCGGGGGCTGGATGCACAAATTCGACACTTCGCGCACTAATCCTTCGTTCGATGCACTGAATATTGGCATTTTCAAAATTTCGATGCCGTTGACTTTTTTGGCCCCACTGACGCACACTTATCACTTCCATCTCTTGTTATTTCACATCAAACATATGTTTTGTCTTCTGTTTGTTACGCATACCTACACTAGGTATATAAACAATATGGTTTTATTTAAGAATAATTTTGAGAATTGATCCTTCTGCTAATGAAAAGAACCGAAAGCAACTCCCCAAAAGGGCTTCGCGTTTCGTGGCAACAGTTACATACACACACTTCTATCTAAATAAGAGAATAAAAACTGCTTTTTCAAAACCCCACGAGATTCAACCAAAGTAAGTATCAGCATGTGTATCATGATTTTGTATTTCACCCACAGCTCTGCGGTGGCATGGCGATCGAAGGCTTCGACTTGGCTTCCATGCACAAATTGGCCGCAGAAGCCAACAAGCATATGGCTACACTAGGAGTATGCCTGAGCGCTTGTTCATTGCCAGGTATTTCTTTTAGCCTTTTAATTAATGCGGGTTATGGCAATCGCAGTATGGCTCTTAATTTTTTTTCAACGAAGGACGCTTGTGCCTGTTCGGGATTTCTCTTAGTCGCCTTTTACTACATCAATGGGAAGAGATTGTATAGTAGTATTCTTTGCCGCCACCAAACGGCCATTAGGTTCACGAAGTTACTAAGTACATATTTATTTGGTTTAAAATGATCTGCTTAAAGTTGTCTACTTACTATGAGATAAAATTAAGCTAAGCGTGACGATTACGGCAACACTTCATCACACAGTTTGGCCTTGTGTTAATCTGTGGATAGGACTAGCTAGGGAGCCTATGCCCTTCTCTGGATGTCTTGCAGTTGTGATGGTAAATCTGTCGTCTGTCTGTCAGGTCAGCCACCGCTCTTCGAGATAGCCGACGACGAGATGGAACTTGGAGCCGGGGTCCATGGAGAGGCAGGAATAAAGAAGATGAAGATGGGAACCGCCTCTGAAGTCGTTCAGCTTATTGTTGAAAAGGTGATCTATACCGTGATGTATCTATACTATGCCCTAGTGTTGCTAGGGCATAGTAAAGTAAAAGTAAAGATGGACTATGCTAGTTAGGTGCTAGACCCGAGGACGAATCTAGAAAGCAGCTAGGCGTGGGAAGGACATCGACGCCGATCATCAACGATTCCTTTCCAAAAATTGTCGAGTCGGCCACAAGTTTTGGCGGGTGTGAGACCTCCACACACCCCCGTCGCTTCCCCGAGCAACGGGAAGTGCGTTGGGCAGTTCTCCTCCTATTCAAAAAAGCAACATCATTTTAAAACCACTCTATTTCCTATTTCAGATCACGGACCATATGCAACTAAAGGCCGGAGACAGAGTAGCAGTTATGATTGACAATTTAGGAGGGACTTCTTTTATGGAGATGAATATCCTGACTGCAGAAACAAAGGATTATTTGGGTAAAAAAACTTCGTTTATCAATTTATACTGCCTGATCTGCAGTGGTTTATACTGCCGTGGCACAGTCGGCAGTGATGTGTCTGTGATGTACGGGAGCACCGGGTTTGATTCCCGGCGTCGGGAACAAACATTATTAATTGATATGACGAATATCGATGTTTATTTCCCGATCTGGGTGATGCTCGTTTTTGCATGTGTTTCAGGCACCCTAGATACTGGTTCTATCTTGTTAGCTCCGAATATGAAAGTAATTTATTATTTTAATACCACACAGAAAAGAAAAACATAAAAGTAGAACGCATCTACGCTGGCCACATGAAAACTTCACTGGAGATGCACGGCTTCCAAATCTGTCTGTTCCACCTGAACCCTGAACATGGAGACACCTGGCTGCGACTCCTTGACCACCAGACTGATGCTGTAGGATGGGCCGGTAGCCAGCTCTCCATTGGAGACGGAAAGAATAATATTGGTGATGATGATGGACTTTTGAAGAGTAGCGTTAGGCAGGTAAGAAAATACGTGGGAAGGACAATAACGGACTCCGATCATCAATTGTTCCCGGGGTCTTTCTTAAAAACTCCGAGACAGCCACCGGGGGGTTTTAGTGGGTGCGAAACCCCACACACCTTTTGTCGCTCTCCCGCGTGAGGAATGCGTATAGTAAATGCCCCTCGTTATCAAAAATAAAAGGTACCAAATACTATAGATTTTAAATTAATTTAATTCTATGGCACATGATTGAAATTGGACGCCGCATCTATAGGTATGCGACTTACTAGAAGACCGAGGCCTAACTAATACATATTAATATTTCAAATGTGAAAATCTCTCTGACTATATGTCTCGCTTTACCGTCAAAATTACTAAACCAATTGGAATAAAATTTTGTACAGAGATAGTCTAAAGCCTAACAGACTTTTTGTCTCTAAATTCGCACGGATGATTCGGCTTTTACGGGAGGTTCGAAGGGAAATTACGTCTACGATGCTGCAGGGCGTGAGCTATTTAAAACTATTACTGTTTCCTAAACCAGGTGGCATCAGGTCCTATCCTGACTGAAAGCCAAGAAAAGCTGGTACGTGGAAGCCTGAGCAAAGCAGCTGAACAACTGATACAAAGTGAGGAATTGCTGAATAAGCTTGATTCAGGATGTGGTGATGGAGACTGCGGGAATACTATGAAGAAATTTGCTCTTGGTAAGTAAATACATTTTAATTATGGACTTATAGGATTTTATTGGATGACACAAACGAATCTCTCAATAGTTGTCAGAACCCAGTCGTTGTGGCCAAATACAAATGCGATTGTATTTAAAAGAAAAGAAAAGCGTTTGTTGCCAAACAGTGACACACAATTAACAACAACACAGACAAACAAAATACATAAAACAAAAAAAACGTAATTTTATGCCACTGTTGCAAAAGGCACTGCCTCAGCATTTGCTATGGGTGTGATGTGAACCCAAAGCACTGGTTTTCAGTCAATGCCGGTAGTGTTCACGAGCGTCCATGGGGTGCGTTACTTATTTGCGCAAACTAGATATTTCTATTATGATTATCATACTCTTCGGTATCACGGGATGGAGCCCGGTCTTTTGGGTGGCGTGCGAAGTATTATTATGTTTGTCATAAATACTCCTAGATATCATGGGATGGAACTCGTTGCTTTGAGTAGCACGCGAGGGGACGAAACCGACTCCTAGAAGCCCTTTCAAGAGTTTTGCTAAATTATTGATGGATCACCTACCAGACCTATACCCTATTACTAAATGCACAAATACCTATAGATCATGCAACCATCGGCTACATCCAGAAGGGTGTAGGAACTATTGTAAAATTGACAATTATGAAATATTTTAAGGAATAAATTTATATTTTTCAGCATTACAATTGTACTTGAAGTCATCGTCTTTAAAACACCCATCAGTGGTGCTGTGGGATTTGTCAGAGATCGCTGAAACTGACATGGGTGGGTCTTCTGGTGGGATCTACAGTTTGGGACTGTCTGCCGCTTCTAAAGTTCTTGCTAGGTAATCCAGCTATTATCATAAGTACTTTCTTTAAAAATGCGAGTTAACTCATCAATACATATTATAAAACAAAATCGCTTCCCGCGTCTGTCCCTATGTATGCTTATATCTTTAAATGTATGCAACGGATTTTGATGCGGTTTTTTTTTTACGAAAAGAGTGATTCAAGTGGAAGGTTTATAAATAAGTATAATTAATACATGCTCAAAATACTCATATGTTACGCGGTACGAAGTTCGCCGGGTCGACTAGTGTACTTATAAAGCAGAACCTTAACCGAATTTGTCTGGGAAAAGTTATGAGCCTAAAAACTTATTTACTTTAAACTCTTGGCAGGCGGGTCGGGGATGAAGAAGGACAGCCCTGGGCCCTTACAAAAAAACGGCCACCAGGTAGTTTTAGTGGGAGCCCCACACTGCTTCTGCCTGTCCTTTAAGTGTTCCCTTAATCGCCATTTACGACCCCCATGGGAGAAGATCAAGAACATAACATAACATAATCTCATGCCTTTTATTTCCCGAAGGGTTAGGCAGAGGCACCAGCTCAAGAGCCGGAGTTTAGCCGAGTTTATGCTTTATTACCAACGTGAGGCGGGGCCAGCTTGTCGCCGCGGCTATAACGACCACTACAACAGCGGCCGGGACCAAGAACAACAAAATAACGAATATTCATAGACTTAATATGTTGCTGTTTTTCACAGATCAGATAAACTAGATGTAACAACATGTCTGCAATGTCTTGAAGCGGCCATGGCAGCTATTACCAAATACGGTGGTGCGGAGCCCGGAGACAGAACCATGGTAATTTTTTTCGAGTTTATACCAATTTTTTCCTATTTTTGCGAGTGACCGTTAATCTGAGTGTGATGTGTTATTAATCTAATCTAAATTAAAATCCCATAAAACGAAAGAACGCAATGTTCTATTCGGCTATTCTGAGCAGGCATACTTATATACCTACATAGTCCAAACAGCTACTTACATTTTATTGAACAACACAGGAAATTTTAATCGGGATCATCATTCATACATAAGAATAAGAATAAATATAAAATGAAGTCGCTTCTCGCGTCTGTCCCTATGTATGCTGAAATCTTTAAAATTACGCAACGGATTTTAATGCGGTTTTTTGTAATAGATTTGAAGAGGAAGGTTTATAAGTATAATACATGCTCAAAATATTAATAGTTTAGGCGGTACGAAGTTCGCCGGGTCGACTAGTTCATACATAAGAATAAAAGATTGAACTACGGAAATAAAAACACAAAATTTCATTTTTTTTTCTCGCGGGAAAAATTCGACCAATAAAAACAGCAAGAAACAAAAATACATTACTTCTGTGAAAACAAAAATTGGCGGTAAAAGTTTTTTTTTAATCTTTAGCTGGACACCTTGGCACCAACGGCCGCGTCTCTGAACCAGAACAGCCAAAATGACTTGAAGACCTGTTTGCAGCTGACTTTAGACGCTGCTGATAAAGGAGCGAGGTCAACTATCAACATGAAGGCTAGGTAAGACTTGTTTATTTGTAAGGCCGCATTTATAGGCACGCGGGGCGTCGTGCGGGGCGTGCTGCGTTTAAATCAAACGTGTAGCAAATAGCAATGTATGAGACCATTTACGGAGACGCGTTGGCGGGCACCGACGCGGGCCCGCTTCAAGAACAAAACATAGGCCTGTCGCATCCGGTCATGAGTACGGACGATCAACGAAACGGGAGAGCGCCACCAAGCGACAGCAGTGACTGCAGCGCCATCTGGCGTCGCGCCCTTCGACAGAGTCAAGGCGGATTCGCTCGTGCGGTGGAGGATCACTTTTCTGCTGGTCGCCACCATGTGAACTCGTGCCCTGGAACTGTCTACGTTTCGTTGTTACCGTGTTACCTGTAGTCTAAGTGATTTTGTAAGAGTGATTTACTTCATTAAAATAGTCAGAACTGTAAGTGTGCTTTCTTTGTTTGACGTTACCACGCCGCCGCGCCGACACTATGTCGAATAGTAAGGGAGACCATCCTGTGCCCCCGACAGGCCTATGTTTGATATCGTATAAGCAAACTCGTCGACTCCCGCCTCCCGCGGCGGTGCCCGCACGACGCCCCGCATAACGCGCCGCGTCTCCGTAAAGGAGGCCTAAGTGAATGATACAGTGGCGGACACGGACGGCGTAACACTTAGGTTTTTGTGTCACGAGACCATAGACAAGTGTTACCCCGTCCGTGTCCGCCACTGTACTTATTGTAGCTTGTAGCACAATATTGCTCTCAACACGCACAATATTGTCATTATGTTATGTATTGTAATCGACAGTCCTTTGGCCTATGATTCTACTAACGAGGTTTTTTTTTTATTTTATTTTTTCAGAGCTGGTCGCGCCTCTTACGTGTCGAGTGAATACCTGAAAGGCGAAGACGCCGGCGCACGCGCAGCCGCTATTTGGATCTCCGCTATACTACTTTATATCATTGAGAACTGTTGATCGTTAATTTGACTTATAATTTTAGTGTAAAAATTTGCATTTTAAGTAATTGTTTAGAAGTTAAGTTTAATCGTCTCTTGTCAATCATTAATCATATCAATACAATTAGTATTTTTTTTATTTACAAAGCTTAATTATTATTTGTGTGCCCCCCGCGGCTTCGCCAGCAACGAGTATAATATGTATGCCCCTGAATGGTATAATATGTCTGTCTGCCCCCCTAATAAGGCCGGATAATAAGTTAAACTAACGACTCTTGAGTTTTTCTTTAGACAGAATATAGTGTCTAGAATCAAGATGAACGAAAGGTGTATTTCTCTTCATGCGGGCTAATTGCGGCCTCTGGTTTTTACTCAAATACATTCTAAACTACAAAGCAAACTACAAATCATCCATATAAAAAAAAAATCGACAACTAAATACTTTATTTTAAAATACAATCACAGTTGCAGCTTCTCAACTACACAGTTCAGAACAATAATATACCGTATTTCCTATGTAAAAAGATTCATTTTAGTACAATAATGTGTTATTGATTTTCTAGAAGTCCCATTCTGTCTTCTCAATTTCCATTTCTGATAGTTTCTCTTCTAGATGTAGGGATAGTATGGCATCTGAAATAAAAAGTTAGAAAATATCAGGAAATTATAACTTTCTTACAATTATTTGGTTTGACTTATACGTCAATTTACAATTTCCCACTTGATTCAACTTTAGGGAACGGTTTCCACTTAAGGGGGATCAGCAAGGTGTGGTTTCGCGGAGTTGAACATAACGATCGAAAGATCACCCGTGACCCCTTTGCCAACAGCCGAGATGGACACCGGCGGGGTTTTAGTGGGTGCGAACCCCACACGACTCCCCCCGGGGTCGCAGGGTACTCGTTAGGAGTTTCCCCGCCTAAAAAAATAAAAAAAAAAATGTTGTGCGATTTTTTTTGCGTTTCTTTCTGGTCTTTCGTCATTCGTCTCTCACATTGCTTAACATCGTTTTTGCAAGACAGAGTCACTGATTTTGTGTGCATATTTGGGCAAAATTCAAGAAATTTTCTGCTCTCCGCTTTGGTGGAAACCGGCCCTTATTTTTAAATGTTTTATGGACCAGAATGAGACCCCAATTATAAATAATAGAATGTGCCCAAATAGCACAAAGTTCAAAACAGGATTTCCATAAAAAAAAAACTAAGTTACTATAAGAAATGGCACGCGATAGATACCTACATTCGACAGGCAAATCCAACATTAAAAAATTAAAAACTCAAGTAAAAAGAGTAACTGGTAATTAAAAAAAAAGTTTTTACCGGGCTGATCTTTGACGGGCGTGGCGCGCGCTATGACACTCGGCAGGAAGTCAGTCTTCCTTATTTGTTTGAAAAAGCTGTGTTGAAGGAGTTGCGTCGCCGACGGCCGCTTCTCCGGGTCCCTGTGGACAATCAATCAAACTCATCAATCCTTTTCAATCAAATACGGATCTGCCTATGTCGCGATTTGAGCATTTGTCGCAATTCGGGCACAGGGTCGCTCGTCTGTTATAGCCCTTAGCACACAGCCTAAATAAAATAAACTGTCTGCTCCGTAGCTCAGTTTGCAGTGATGTGGACTGAGTAAGCGTGAGCACCCAGGTTCGATTCCTGGGCGGGGCGAATATTGATATTATGAATATCGATGTTTGTTTCCGGTCTGGGTGTGATGTTCGTCTCTGTGTGTGTTTTGGGCGCCCTAGATACAGGTTCTTCCTAGTTAGGGGCTCTGAGTGTGATGTGTGTGTAATAATTATTATTATTAATAAAAATAATAATAATTGTTTATTTGGCTAATATAAAAAAATTGAATATTAAAAATTGTTTATGTTTGGCCTATTCTCGTATACGCGCACGCGCACCATGCTTGTGTGAGTGAGATAAGACGTGCTAGTTGAACTGAGCGGTACCTGAGATAACAAAGTACCAGGCTAACATGAAGTAGTAGAAGGTTAACATGTACTGAGCGGTCACTGAGAGAAAAAAGTACCAGGCTAACATGAACTACTAGAAGGATAACATGTACTGAGCGGTCACTGAGAGAAAAAAGTACCAGGCTAACATGAAGTAGTAGAAGGTTAACATGTACTGAGCGGTCACTGAGAGAAAAAGTACCAGGCTAACATGAAGTAGTAGAAGGTCAACATGTACTGAGAGGTGACCAATCGCGGAGCCGCACTTGCTGAGGGAGGCAGGGAGTTCCAAACTGTACGTAGTAGTCTTCCCTATATCTATTTAAAAAAAATACTATGGACGGTACGAGTACTTCCTGCCTCCCTCAGCAAGTGCGGCTCCGCGATTGGTCACCTCTCAGTGACGCTCAGTACAAATAAAGCAGCGTCGCGCGTCTCATCTCACTCACACAAACATGATACGCGTGCACGTACACGAGTTTTGGCTGTGCGCGAAGCAACGCGATTATTTCTATGAAGCGTCCGAGGTGAGCCTATACTGTGGTAGAAGTGTTACCTCTGCAGACAGAGGTCGCTGAGGTGGTGGAAGTGTTCGCTGAGGCGGCGCGAGCTGTAGACGCGCCGCGCCGGCGCCGCGCCGCCGTCGCCCACGCCGCTCTCGCACTTGTACATACCTGGAGATTTCGTTAATTTTGTTTTATTAACCTAGTATTGTATGTCTACTTTGTAGAAAGACACTTCAATACATACAGATAACAGATTAACTGAAAAGTAAAGTATTGTGATGAGGGTTGTAACCGCGCCCGAAGCGGAATAGCTTTACAGCCACGTCGGTTAAGTACTCAGATTTTCATTACATCCCACGAGAAAAATTTCTATTATAAATGCTAGGTTATGTTACTACGTAATGTTACCTGCATAAAAATGCAGGTAACCTAGGTCCCGGCGGCTCCCCCGGGGCCGCAGGGTACTCGTTAGTAGTTTTACCGTCATAAATAATTTCTTTTTTGCAAAAAGAGACCCGCCTTCAACCAACTGACACATACATAATCTGAGAACTTCCTCTTTTTCGAAGTCGGTTAAAATTGGTACTAAAACCTTCTCCTGAATGTAACAAATACATTTCTGAAAACCGCATCAAAATCGGTTCAGCCAAACGCGAGATAATCGCGGACAAACATACATACATACATATAGGTCAAATTGATAACCTCCTTTTTTGAAGTTGGTTGAAAAAATGGTAACCTTTTTGTCTATGTTCTCTTGCGCACTAGAATGTAATACCAAAGAGCAAGAGCTATTTTGCAATACAGAAAATCCGGATGTGTTACACCAACCGTTTCCGCCACTGTACCTACCTAATTCTTTTAACATAATCAACTTGTTTAATCTTGAAACAATTAATGTTGTAATCTATACCAATATTATTAAGAGGAAAGATTTGTTTGTTTGTTCGAATAGGCTTCGGAAATACAGAACCGATTTGAAAAATTCTTTCACTGGTAGGAAGCTACATTAACCCCGAGTGTCATAGGCTATATTAGATTTTCAAAAAAATTAAGGATCCTTACCTAAACTCAAATAATGTAACCCAAGGTGCAATAATTTTTCCGTTGTTTACATATTTTGACAGGTGGTTTGTTGTTATTATTTGTTTTTTATTCGGTCATTCTGGGCAGTCAAAAGAACATAGTCTATAGAGCCAAGTCTTTTGTAATATCTTATATTTTATGGCGAAACGAAGTAAGCCGGGAAAGCTCGTAATAAATAAATATACTATTATTAATTGAAGCACTTACTTATACTCTCCTCCTCCTGCAAGCAAGTGTCAGGGAAGGTAGTGCAGTCTAGCAGCTGGGGGCGACTCCCGCGCACCTTTTCCGTCAGCATCAGAGTAGAGGAAACGTCTGAAAACGGCACTGCGCCGTTTGCCAGCTCGCAACATAGAATGCCGAGCGAGTAGATGTCTGAACGCTCGTCGTAGCCTTTTAGATTCTAAATTTAGAAAAAAATAAATTAGTATAGATTATTGATTGGCTATTTTGGCGGGAAGCGAACAGAAAATTTCGGACTTTTGTTTTTCAATTTAACTGTTGCTGTTCTTGTACAGGAGTAGTGGAATTACTGTTTCTGAAGAATTTATGGAAATTCTCTATTTCTGTTACCCAGTGATTAAACACAGACATTTTTTAAACCTCATCGCGTCGTGCGCACATAATTGTGCATAATTTAAATGCGTTTGAGGGTAGTCAAGTCAATCGTTCCACGGTTAAGTACTAGTAAGTATATTTTTTTATTTTCAATTCTAACAAAAACGCCTACAAAGCAATTTTGCCAATAAATTGGGTATTAATTTTAATAAAGCACATCATTCTTATCAAAAAACATAATTTTACACTAGAGTTATTATAACTCGCGTAGATAAAGAAACGTTTTGAAAACACATGGCAGCCTTAGTTAAGCAACTTATATTTAAATGAGACAGCATGACGTTTGGAGTAGAATAAATTTGACAGAGGAGGGCTCGTTTGGGGGCCTCTCCAGGCGACCATTGTCGTAAGGCAAGACAAACATTTGTTTGCCTGAGCCAATTGGTGGGCACCCTGAACTACCTCGCCTCTATCAGTATAGGATACTTTACGAAATAAGATATCAATATTAATTAGATTAGTCTAATTGACTTTCAATAAGCGATATCTTGTATCCTGTATTGAATAAATCATTTTTTATTTTACTTTAATTTACCATGGCTTTTCAAAACTTTTCTTTATCTAAGCAAGTTATTCCACCAAAAGAGGGCGGGAACCCTACCAGACAATAGAAGGATGTAACTTACCTGTTCCAACAACTCGGGACTGAGCCAAATAAGGTTGGTATTCCCATGGCTAGGCGGCGGCAGAGCGTGCAGGCGGGCCCGGCGGCGGCCGCGCGCCAGGCGCGAGCCCGCGCCGCGCAGCCCCGCCAGCCGCACCGCGCCGCCGCCGCCCACCAGCACGTGCCGGCTGGAGACGCTTCTAGAGACACATACTACATCATCATCTAAGTCAAGGTTTCTCACTTTGACGAACCTGAAGATAGCTTCTACTCTGCTAGAGAGACATAAGCTAGGATAAGTCAGCTGATTCTTGGCCCTACTTATTCGTTGGTCGTTCTATTCTTGGTCCCATTATATTCATGGTCCGTCCCATTCTAAGTTACCTCCCTATTTTTAGCATGATTCTTCTTAGTTTACACGCTGATTCATGAAATCTTGTCATTCTAAAAGTGTGGAATACATTGTTTTAATATTATAGAACACCTATGAATCCACAAATAAGCCTCTAAATCTCAAGAACCCAACAAATAAGGTTGGTATTCCCATGGCTAGCACCGCACCGCGCCGCCGCCGCCCACCAGAACGTGCCGGCTGGACACGCTTCTAGAGATACATAGACGTTGCTTCGTCAACATCTCAGTTGATACAACAGTATAATAAATAGTACTACATACAGTAAGGGTACTCCCTGCCTCCCTCAGCAGGTGCGGCCCTCCCGCGCTTGCTTACCGTTCAGTATAAATAGCATCTTATCTAAGCATGGTGTATGTGCACATACACGAGTTGCGGCTATGCGTAAAGCAACACACTTTTTTCTATGAAGTGTCCGAGGTGTGTGGTTGAAACGTCCACCGGTAGCAACATTAATCTTTCTCTTTAAAATAATGGAGCCCATAAACTAAAACTAAACCAACATGGATCGGCTGTTCAACAGCCAGTTAAATAATTGACTACTATTACAAATCTTAAACTTTTAAACCAGCTGTTGAACAGCTGATTATTGTTGGTGCACATTAGGCTGAATTACGAATTTAGATTTATGATAGCAGTTTCTGTAGCAATTATTGTTTTAACAAGATTAATTGACTTACCTATGAATATAGTGCTGTTTATGCAAATATTGTAGAGCTTGCAATACTTCACGCAGCACAATAGCACATGCCAATTCTGGCATGCCCTCCGTAAAGAACTGGTCCAGTATATCCCGGCAGGAACCCAGCTGCATTAAGGGAGACACCACGTAGAGTTCATGTCCATGGACAAAGGACGTAAGGTACGGCAGGATATTGCGGTGCTGGAGCTCTTTTGTTGTTTGGATTTCTTGCTGTAACAAAGTTTCAAATGCAATTAATAGATATAAGCTATGTTAATTTTGTTTCATACAGACCCACCAGGGACAGAGTAGAGAGCCACACCTCAGACACTTCATAGAAAAAGCGCTTTGCCGAAACTCATGTTGTGCATGCACCTACACCATGCTTGTGTGAGTGAGATAAGACATACAATGCTTCATTTGAACTGAGCAGTAACTGAAAGGTAACCGAGAGTGGGGGAGCCAAACTGGCTGAGGGAGGCAGGGAGTGCCCATACTGTATGTAGTACTATTTATTAAACTGTGGTAGAGGCATGCACTTGACTGTGGTCCAACAAGTATTATCAGCGCATATGTTGTGGTCGCTCAAGGAAGATGCAAGGTCAACAGGAAGACGCACTGGTGTAAATGTAGTAATACAATGAATTATGTGTAAAAAAAAACAAGTTAAAAACAGCTTCAGAAGCGTCAAACTAACCTGTATCAAATTAGCATCTTCCCTTGTCTTATCGACAAAGTAACGTTTTAAAGCGACTTTTTGGCCATCTGGCTTGTGTAGCCCGGAGTATACGACCGCTAAACCACCAGAGCACTCCGCGAGGATCGAAGTCAGCTGATAATCAGCCAAGTCAGGACTGCACATTTTCAATCACCAAAAACTCGATCAAATCTTTACAAAATTTTACACTGTAGTTTTCTAAAATATGGCTAATGATTTATTCACAGTTTTAGGCCAAGAATACCAATATATCCAAAGTAAATTACAAATATTGGCTAAAATAATTTCATGAAGTTTCGCCTCGCCTTTGCTTGCTCACAGCACAGATTAACAAATTAAAAATGTTTCTTGCTAGAGATGTTAAGAGACAAAACGTCGATATTTTAACATCGTAACATTGCATTGTTGTTGTTAAGGTTGTTATATCAAACATCAAAACATCGATTTTGGTATATCAACATGGTAATATCGATGTAACAAACACATAATCAAAACCTTTAATAAATCGATTTCTCAAAGTAACGATCAAAAACCCTCAATCAACGCATCCTCAGATTATTTTATCAATTTCTGCAACGAAACATGGTTTTATTTACCCTTAAGGTGGTCCCTCTCGCTATGGCGCGAAATTAAAAAATTTTCGCGTTTTTTATTTATTCAGGCGAAAGTATTCATTTTTAATAAAGTTATAATGAATTCGCGTATGTAAAAAACCTTCTTCCACATTGTATTACAACGTTTTTGGAAGACAGACCTACAAATTTTGTGTCTAAGGGGTAAAAGGCCAAAAATCAAGTTCCTTGAATATATACAAAATCGGTAACTCTGTCTTTCAAAAACGATATATCACAATGTGGGAGATTGGTTTTTACGTACGCGAATTCATTTAAACTTTATGAGAGATGAATACTTTCGCTAAAATAATTAAAAAACGTGAAAAAATTTGAATTTCGCGCCATACCGTGAGTTACCACCTTAACGATGTCTGCAAGTAGCCTGCCTTACATCGATTTTTTTTTTTGATGATCGTCGAATATCGATGCGGAGCTATCTGCTGCTGACTGAGCATCCCTATTTCTTGCGCACGTTTGACATTTCAAGGTCGAATTTGACAGATGACAGCTGATTTGACGGTATTGCCAGTGGTAAGCTAATATTTGGTGGACGGTGGATGTGACAAAGTGACAAACTTGTAGCAGTTTTGCAGTTGTGATAAAAATGAATGAGAAAACGACAAAACAAACTCTCTCGACTCTCAGCTGTAATCATGCTGTAATAGAACAAACAAAAGCCACACAAACGACCGCCCGTTGACAATCTCGCTGTGGTGCAGGCGGAATACAACACCTATACTTACTTATTAAGTAAGTACCTACTTAAATAGGTACCTAGGTACTTAAACTATATTGTTCGAAGGGTAGGTACAATCTGGGTAGGTACGGTAGGCGGTAGGCCCCTAAAACGACCCACCGCCCCGCACTTCAAGCTAGGTACCTACTATTTTTGTTACGTAACGAACCACCCTTGATGATTAAAGTAGATAAGTAAGAATTGCTTGCTGATTTTGCTAAAGAAGTGGGTGTAAGCAGTGTAAAGGCTGACATTCAAAGTCGAGTCTCAGCTCGAACTCGAACTCCTAAGTCAAAATAATAATAACACATCACACTCAGATCCCCTAACTAGGAAGGACCTGTATCTAGGGCGCCCGAAACACACACAGAGACGAACATCACACCCAGACCGGTAACAAACATCGATATTCATCATATCAATATACGTCCCGCCCAGGAGTCGAACCCGGGTGCTCACGCTTACTCAGTCCACATCACTGCCAACTGAGCCATGGAGTCAAAATGAAACTTCGTTCTCCAGTCCAAATTCATATACACAGACGAGTTAAGACTTCAAGACAGCGAAGCATACGCTCGACAGAGTATAAGACGCCTCGAGACAGAATTATATGATAATAGGATAATAGGTATATTTATGTTAGGTACACAAAACAAATTTATATATACGTATATTTGTAGTATATCTTGTCAATGTGTGATTATTGTGGGTACATGCTCTCGCAAATGACGCTTGTGGGTCACTGCTGGCATTGATTGAAAATCAGCGCTGTTGGTGAAAGCCTTCAGCAAATGCTGAGTCAGTGCCATTTTGCACCAACTGCGACACACCATACGCACCTGTTTTCATTGAGTATTTATTTTAATTTATAATTATTACTTTTGTTTAATTTAATTTGTTTTTGATTTTACGTACGTGTTTTGTGTTAATTTTTGTTTAAGTATTTGTTTTTGTATTTCAAGTGTAATTGGTGTGTGTTTAAGTTGACGCAAATAAACATTTCTTTCTTTCTTTCTTTATAATCAGTACTCAGGAACGATTTGTCCGGGCCGTTTTACCGAGTATCATATTCAACCGAGTAGCCTCCAAATACTGACTAAACATTAGGTAGGTACAGTAGCGGACACGGTCAGCGTAACACTTTCGGTTTTTGTGTATTGCAAAATAGCTCTTGTTATTTGGTAATACAGTCTAGGGCTGACGAAATCATAGACAAATCTGTTACGGCCTCCTAGTCCGCCACTGTACATTACGAAACTTAATGCATCACACATTTTCTTTTTTTTTTTTTTCATGAGCGTAATTTATCAATATATATAAAACTCTTCCGTTACTGACTGACTGACTGACTGACTGACAGACAACGCAGAGCCAAAACTACTGGGCGTAGAAAGCTGAAAATTGGCACGTGGGTTCCTTGGGGAGTGTAGGTGAGCACTAAGAAGGGATTTCCCGAAATTCTCACGGGAACGGGAAAAAACGGGAATTTTGTGTTTATGAGAAATCTGCGCGGGAACAACCGCGGGGCAGCCTCTAGTTTTACATATTTAAGTACTTAGGTACAGTCTACGAAGTACGGGAAGTTGCAGAGTAGGCAGAACACCCAGGATGTGGTTAAGATGACCTGGTGAAGATTCTGTCTGTCGGACGATTGAGTTTCGCTCAAGACTGGTCGGTATGTCGACTTGTGGGGGAGGCCTATGTCTAACAGTATGTCTTACGGCTGAAACGATACGACGACGTATGGTAAGTTCCTTCTTAATTATTATCTATAAGAGGAAATATTTGATTGTGTGTTTGTTTGTTTGCATTGAATCTATTGAATAGACTCAGAAACTACTAAAGTAAACCGATTTCAAACATTCTGTTGAGAAGCTACACTTTCCCCGAATGACATTTAAGCTATAGAATATTCTCATAAATCCAGAATTCAAGGCGATACGAAGTTCGCCGTGTCAGCAGTCATACATATTTAGAACTTAGTAATATGGCGCGGGTTAATGTATTTAGGCCAAAAGATTAATTCAGGATTCAGATTTCGTAAGTTACGAATCACTTCGTGGCCCAAATAACGAAGTTTACAATTATCTCTCTGTATAAAAAAGCGGTAATTCCTATAAATACGGTACGGGCGGAGACCGCATCTCGGTATACCGTTTATAAGCGATGTACTCACTTCTATATAAAACCCGGGAGAGAGCCAAATTCTAAAATTAAAGGCACCGTGACGTGAAACCGCCCGCCCTCAGTTTGCCGCCGACTGCCGCCCAGAACATTTCCGATCAGCGACGCGTCCGCGCGATTACAAACCCTCACTTTTTTTTCTTGGTAAGGGCCGGAAACACCTGCACGCCTTAGCCCTAAGTCTAACTTAAAAAAAAAAGTGTGTCAAAAAAGTGTTGAAAAAGAAACGGTGGGAAAAGTGACAGTGTTTGGTGGATTTTTTCGATTTTACGGTAACGTTATCTTCTCATTATCTTGGTTACTAACTGATTTGTTATCTAAATTAAATTGCATAGTATTTCTAATCCCTTTTGTATATTTTGATTCCTGGATTTTCCTAGATAAGCACATGTTGAAAGTATTGAGTTTCAAAACGTTATGGAATTTTCTTCCGTCCGGTTCCCGGAATAACGGAATTATTCACAACAAAGATAATTGTTCTTTATTTTAAATTTTAATATTTATTTGTAGTAGGAACTGAATGAACGCTTTATTGAACAAAAAGAAACAGTGTATAAAGTTTACATAGACGACCTAATAGCAATTTCTTTTTAAACTTTATGTCTTAGGTAGGTAAGTACTTATACATAAAGTTGTTGCTATGCATACTGAATATTATTAGGTATTTTGAAATGGTGGTAGACGTTGCTTCAGTTCACTTTATACCTAGGAACCTACGAAAATTAAAAACGAAATACCTACCTCAAGGTATCCTATGGTAGGTGGCTATACCTATGTAATAATGAAGTAAAATATAAGAAAATATACTTGAGTTTGATTGAAATATAAATACCTACCCAACTAAGTATGTTTTAATGGTTAGTTAGTAAGCAATGAAAAAAGAAAAACTAAATATATAGGTATAAGTACAGCCTCCAACCACCTTTTTTATTAATTTTAGGCGGGGAAACTCCTAACGAGTACCCTGCGACCCTGGGGGGAGTCGCAGGTTTATGTGGGGTTCGCACCCACTAAAACCCCGCCGGTGTCCATCTCGGCTGTTAGCAAGGGGGTCACGGGTGATCTTTCGATCGTTATGTTCAACTCCGCGACCCCCTCCAGCATTGGCTGATTAGCCTCATCTCGGGGGGTACAGGTGGTGATAGTCCCCCCTGAGCGTGGATGGCTCTTCCTACGCTCGACGACGGAATCGGGACACCACGTTCCGCCGTCCTTCTCGGGGCCGTTATATGAATACACGACCACGTGCACCCAACGACCCCGGGGTCCCCTCTTAGTAGCCTCTTACGACAGGCAGGCGATACCTCAGTCCTATTCTTCGGCCCGGTATTGCAGGGCGTAGCCTCCAACCACCTTGGATCTAGTAATCAAACATAAATACTTATAAACTTCTATAGGTAGATGAATTAACAACCGCAAAAAAAAGAATATGAACCGTTCCTGTATCGGTATCCCGCAATGCGCTAAAGTTAAAACTATGCACCTATATAACCTAAACGAAATTTCTGTCAGTCTGCACCAAATTTAAAGGTGGATTTTTTAAACCGATTCTAGCCCTATCCAAAAAAAAAAAACTTCTTAAACATGGGAAATACCTATTTTAAAAGGGGTTGTTCCGGAAATCCCCCTTGAGCGATTCCCCCCTGAGGGGGAAAACAGGAATCTTGTTTAAAATAAGTCCGAAAATCCCCCTCGCTTAAATTTTGTTATTCCCGTAATCCCCCCTGAACCAAGGGGGAAAATAGGAAACGAGTGTAACATGTGTTCTAAATTCCCCCCAGTCTTTAATTATTAAAAACAATAAGTTAATTTTTAGAAAATTATTCTTATTTATTATTAAACTTGTTAACAACGTTTAAAAAAGTATAAAATATACCTATAGAGATCAATTTGTTGTTTAGAGGTACCTACAATAATTAAATAGATGGTAGAATTTAGAAAAGTTGTTTTAATTTTACGTAAAATTTCCTCCAATAATTAACAAAGTAATTACTTAGAGCAAAGTAGAAAACAATTTCTTATTAACAATAATGGACTAGGAATAATGATTTTTTAAATAACGTATATATATAATCATCTCAGTTAGCACTATAGAACACTAATTTGCAAACAGTGACAAACATTGTGGGTTATTCCAACATTGTTAATCGGGGTAGGAACCCAGCGCCGATTCAAAATGGTTGTCGATCTAGAGTACCAGACCAAGAAGATGACATACTGTTAAGTTACACGTAAATTATTACTTTTAAGTTGCTTGTTTTTTATGGTTTTAATAAAAGTGGGAGAGAGTGTAATCAACGAGATAACCCGTTTAAATTCATAAGTTTTGCTTAATGTATAGTTTACTATCGTTGTATAGTTGGTTGGTAATATTCTACCTCTAGGACGTACTTACTGATATTCAAAGTAGCAGTTTTAATAATTATATTATTGATTTAACGTAGTGATATATTAATATAAAACCTATTATCTTGAAGGGGGATTTCAGACATATTTTTTTTTGCATTCCAGTTTTCCCCCCTAAGGGGGATTGTCAAGGGGGAATTCGGAACTTTTGATTTTTTCATTCCTGTTTTCCCCCCCAAGGGGGATTCCAAGGGGGATTTGAGGAACAACCCTTTAAAAGTGATCATGTATGCCACAGCGACAAGATATCTTGCATATTTCTTTTTAGAGCCTTGTTGTGTAGCTTTTGGTTAAAATATAGGTACTTATGAAAGCTATTACTATAATTTCTTTTTTTACAAAAAAGGAACCCGCCTGTCAATACATCAACTGAGCACTACCTCTTTTTCTTAGTCGGTTAAAATAGGTACTACAACCATATCCGAAATGTAACAAATATACTTATCTGAAAACCGCATCAAAATCGGTTCAGCCAAACGCGAGATAATCGCGGACAAACATACATACAAACATGCATACATTACATACAGGTCAAACTGATAACCTCCTTTTTTGAAGTCGGTTAAAAAGTGTCCACTTTAGGCAATTCTGTAGATTATTTAGATTCATAGGAGATCAGGAACAATCGCTTGCAGTTTTATAATATGGTGCAGCTTAGAATATTTTTGATTAAAAACCAGGTTTGAACTCTATGCCATTGAATTTAAAGACCAATTTAAACTAGTATTCTCTCAGTATCTTCGCCAGGTGTTCGAAAGGCTAGTTCGAAAGGGTAGAAATACTAGAAATGCATTAGTTAGTTATTTAGGTACAAAGTGATGCAATCTGAACATACGAGCTTTTAGGCATTATGTATACCTACTGTCTTGCCAACAAACACATAAATGCTTTTGTCAATGGATGGTTTGAAAGTGTTTTCCGTAGGTTGACATATATTTTAAACAAATACTTACCCCCTTACCACAAAAAAGTAAGACCGGTCTAAATTACCTAGTGATTTGAACGTAGTATAGTGATTAAGTTTAATTATTTTTGGTCGAGTCAATAGGGTTTAATACATGAGGTTCGTCATCCTTTATGCTTACAATTCAAGCGAGGTGGCATAGAATACCACCTCAACATCTCCTCCCATGGGCAGTGCCGTAAATAACTTCTTTATCTACGCCCTTGTATTTTTAGGCATTTCGGTCACCCTGGACTCTAGGCCTTTACTCTAGGGCCTAGAGCAATGCAATGTAAAAACCTATTTTTATTATTCAGGGTTCTAAAATAATAACACTAAACACATACTTACGCTCGTAATCGTATTGGCAAAAAAATTGCACTATGTTTTGTTAAATTTAATCTCAATTACCGTTTTTGATGATACTGGCATGGTAGTGTTATAGAATCTATTTTATTTATCTTTATTGGAAAACAAGCACTAGGGGAGTAAGAGTAGCAAGAACTTATCGTAAGCAATAAAAAAAGTCCTTCTGCCTAGTCTGGCCATTGCGCACAGAGTCTACGCCCTGTGCCAGGGCACCCGTGGAACATCCCTTTTTACGGCACTGCCCATGGGTGTCGTAAAAGGCGACTCAGGGAACAGGCGAAGGACTCCAACAGCGTCCTACGTTCAAATACTTAGTGGCGATCACCAATACACCTGCCAAGCATGGAGATTTTGGCAAAATCCCTCCACAAGTTTGTTTGTGGCAATCTGTGGGGGAGAGAGGAGAAATGTAGAGCACTGAACATAAATCGGTTGTAATGATAATAATTCACAAAAAAATACATCGGTAAGTACTGATTATGGAAATTTCCTGTCGTATGAGGAGTTATCAATTACATAAAAACAATTCTGTTACTCTCTGACTACTAGACAACAAATAGCCCAAACCCCTTGAGATATCAAAGATATGAGTACATAGAGACTGAAATTTGTAATGTAAAGGAGGATAAGATAAAATTTAATTAAATTGCGATGCACACGGAATTTATGAAACGTGACGTCATTGGACATAATTGACACATATAATCTTGCTGGAGCACACCCAAACGACTTTCTGAAGCAAGATGAAAATTAATATAATTCAAATTTAAAAATTTAAAAACCCCGACACAGTCAGACCCCTCATCAACTTAACTAGAACTAGAGCTATCATCTTAAAAAGATCACGGTTGCCTTACCATATACTTTCAATATCATTGAAGTAACACGGTAACAAATTTCAAATCGATAGGACATATAAAAGATAGTTAGGTGCCCTCATTCACTATTTAAGAGCTGATCATCTTCAAACGGCAGATCAGGTCATAGTTATCTTACCATATGCTTTCAATATAATTGAAGTAACACGTACCTAATTTCAAATCGATAGGACATATGGAAGCTAGTTAGATCCCCTCATCACTTAGAAAAGAGCTGATGATCTTCAAACTGCTGATCAGATCTTCATCAGACATGGCTAAGAACACGGGGCCTGAAATTATCTATGATAGGTACAAAAAAAACTTAACGAAAATCGGTTCATCCGTTTGGGCTCTACGATGCCACAGACAGACATACAGACAGACAGACAGATACACACGTTGAAATTATAACACCCCTCTCTGAATTTTCGTTCGGGGGTTAAAAATACTTGTTAACTGCTGGACTGGATTCACAAGGAAGGTATATATGTCTGATTCATGCACAACAGCATAGTATAGGTAAGGCTGTACGAAGTTCGCCGGGTCGACTAGTTTAATATATATTTTAGAGAAAAGAAATTGATTATTTGTATTGAGTAGGCTCGAACGACGAAGTTAGCCTAGTTTATAATATACTAGAGGCTGTCCCGCGGTTTTTCCCGCGCAGATTTCTCATAAACACAAAAATCCCGTTTTTTCCCGTTCCCGTGGGAATTTCGGGAAATCCCGTCTTAGTGCTTACCTACACTCCCCAAGGAACCCACGTGCCAATTTTCAGCTTTCTACGCCCATTAGTTTCGGCTCTGCGTTGTCTGTCAGTCAGTCAGTCAGTAACGGAAGAGTTTTATATATATTGATTTTTAAGGTAGATGTGCTGGCTTTATAGTAACTGACAACAATATCCAAAATGATGGAGTGAGTAAATCAAGGCAGGTTTTAGTAAACGATATTTCTTTCAATCATCGTTCTAGGCTAGGCTAGCCTGACATTCGGGTTCATAGAACTGAAGTACTGGCTTCGAGCCAAAATAATTGTAGAGCCGCTTACGAATTACATGAAGCATTAAAAACTTCTTTGACGAAGAAAATTTTCAGTCTTTCTGACTAACGAAGCTCTAAACTTATAGTTTGTGGCGCAGAGACTTACTTCTATGGTTTGAGTTCTATGGTTTATGGGTTTGAGGACCAACCTCGCTTATTAAAAGGGTAGGTTTTAGTAATAATAATCGTGTTAACTTAATAATCTAAGGCGATACACGGAGTTTGCCGGGTCAGCTAGTTATAAATAAAAACTAAGTTAACCCACCCATTGCGCCGCTATGGATAAGTCTTATTAAGGTGGTAACTCTCGGTATGGCGCGAAATTCAAATTGTTTCGTGTTTTTTATTTATTCTGGCAAAAGTATACATTTTTATTAAAGTTTAAATGAATTCGCGTATGTAAAAAACCATTTATCACATTGTAATACAACGTTTTTGGAAGATAGACCTGCTGATTTTGTGTCTAAGGGGTAAAAGGCCAAAAACCAAGTTCCTTGAATATACACAAAATCGGTAACGCTGTCTTTCAAATACGATACATCACAATGTGGGAGATAGTTTTTTACGTACGCGAATTCATTTAAACTTTATGAAAAATGAATACTTTCGCCGAAATAATTAATAAACATGAAAAAATTTGACATTCGCGCCATACCATGAGCTACCGCCTTAGAATTTTATTTCCTAAAGATTGTCGGGAAGAATGTTTGAATTTGTGGTTTTTGGCACTTAAAATCTTTAGCAGTATGCAACCAACCACATCTAATAGGTACAACCTCAGATTTCTGATGTTTCGATTTCGGACGACGAAAGCCAAATATTTATTTATATTTTTTTGTTTTTGATACAGGTTCTACCTCTGTAGTTAGAGAGAGAGAGCATCTTCCTTGTTCTGTGGTAGTTAGAACCTCTAAAATCCAGTATCTAGCTGATTAATGAAATTATAATATTTCTAGACATTTTCTCTCAATTACGCCTCTTCTTGAAATTAGAAGTGACAGGCTTGACAATGTGCGGGCGTTACACTGATTTTTTATTCATTGAACGTGTAATTTAGTTAAAATACTAGACTAAGAAATATTAAATAAGAAGATACCTATGAGAAAAAAACAAACAGAAAGTGCGATGAACTTTGAAGCCACGTGTACAGCATTTAATTAACAATCTACTTTATACAAAAATGAATCGTGGTTCGTTAGTCTCGCTAAAACTCGAGAACGGCCGGGCCGATTTAGCTGATTTTAGTTTTGAAATGTTTGTTGTAGTCCAGGGAAGGTTTAAAAGGTGAGAAAATCTGGAAAAATTTAGTGGAAGGTAGTAAAAACGGACAATTTCATTTCCCCTTACAAAATGTTCATTATTACTGTTCTATCTTGAAATTTTCCGTCCTGAACAGATTAATCTGACGTTGTTGTTTTTTATTTTATTTCTCCCATTCTGGGCGGGCAAAGTAACATTGTCAATACAGCCAAGTTTTTAGTAGGTAGGTAAACTTATAATCTAAGGCGATACGGAGTTTGTCAGCTAGTATACAATAAATAAAATTGCGGCACGTTGCCACGATTGCCTGTGCTTTGTAAGGCCTTTAAGTAAGAGTCATGGGCCTGAAATCTTTAGCACATCAATTTTCAGCCGTCTTATTTACACTAAGATTTGTGGTCAGTGCAGCTGCTTACCCACTAATCCGTATCTCGCGACACAAGACCGTCATAATGATGCCGATTGTCACTACGAACGATGGTGATCTTCATTTATGAATCTAAATTTTTCTCTCGGGTCTCTTTATCATTATACTAGACGAACGGGCGAACTTCGTACCGCCTTACCTATATTTTTATGTTGCTCATCTATACCAATATTATAAAGAGGAAAGATTTGTTTGTTTGTTTGTTAGTAACGAATAGGCTCCGGAAATACTGAACCAATTTGAAAAATTCTTTCACTGGTAGGAAGCTACACTAACCCCGAGTGTCATAGGCTTTACAAGATTTTCAAAAAAATTAGGGATCCTTACCTAAACTCAAATAATGTAACCCAAGGTGCAATATTTTTTCCGTTGTTTACATATTTTGGCAGGTGTTTTGTTGTTGTTGTTTGTTTTTTATTCGGCCATTCTGGGCAGTCAAAAGAACATAGTCTATAGAGCCAACTCTTTAGTAGTATCTTATATTCTATGGCGTAACGAAGTTAGCCGGGACAGCTCGTGTATCAATACATAGTATAAAACAAAGTCGCTTCCCGCGTCTGTCCCTATGTATGCTTATATCTTTAAAACTATCCAACGGATTTCGATTCGGTTTTTTGTAATCCATAGAGTGATACAAGAGAAAGGTTTATAAGTATAATACATGAGCAACATAGCAATAGGTTAGGCGGTACGAAGTTCGCCGGGTCGACTAGTTATACATATAAACCTTTCTCTTGAATCACTCCAAACCGCATCAAAATCAGTTACATAGTTTTAAAGATATAAGCATACATAGGGACAGACGCGGGTAGAGGTGAGAATAACTGCTATTTTTCAATCGCATGCGATCGCTGTTATGCTATTTTCAAACAACTGCGATTTTAAACTGCGATCGGCAACGAAAATGCGATCGGCAACGAGAATGCGATCGGCAACGAAAATGCGATCGGCAACGAGAATGCGATCGGCAACGAAAATGCGATCGGCAACGAAAATGCGATTGACAACGAAAACGCAGGATGTAACTAGACATGCAAGTTTGCTCTAATATAAATGTTAATATGGATATTTTTATTGAAGTGCAGCAATTATCGATATTACAAAACCTTATATATTTTTCAGCAAAATATCTTTTTAGTACATTTCATATTAATTCGATAGGAGTGAGATCGCAATGCTTCAATGCGTTTCGTTGCTTTGCTTGCACAGCTTGTCATTAAGCTGTCACATGCGATCGCGTTTTTGTTGCTGACGGCAACGACAACGAGATCGTTGCCGGCGGCAACGAGAACGCGATCGTTGCCGGGCAACGAGAACGCGATCGTTGCCGACGGCAACGAAAACGCGATCGCATTAAACATTCGTTGTGAATAGCAATGCGATTCGTTGCCATGAAATAACGAGTGTTTTTAAATTCGATTGTAAATAACGACCACTTCTAGACGCGGGTAGAGACTTGGTTATAAACCTATGTATTGATTTATAATTGTGAAATGTTCTGAAATGAAAAAGTGATTAAATATAGCAAAAACCTGGCCAGCCAGCCATTTATTTTCTGAAGCAATCAAATTTTGCAATGAATTTTCTTTGCATAGTATCAACGTTTCTATACAAGCAATCTCTAAATTTAGCACTGAATTGATTACATCGACGGAATTAGACTTTAAAAACATCGAATTAAATAGCTTTAAATACAAGTGATCTCATTATTGGCACTGCCAATAATTCCTCTAAGAGGTGAAGTTCAGAACGTATGATCGAATTGATCACGCACGATCATGAAAACTTTTTAATTGGCTATTAATGAAAATTACATGGTAGGAATTACCAATTTTACAAAATAACATTAATTAAGTTGTATATAATTATTGCAATCAGTTATTCATTTTATAAAATTCCTCCAAATGATTATCTTAAATCGTCTGAAACTTAATTTAAATTTGAATTTTTAATTAGTATATAAAAAAAAAACATTGAATTGTATACAATTCAATCGATTTTAGATTTTAAAGTAACTTAGTACGTTGTCGTATGGTCGCTGGAATAAATACTTAGTAAAGTGGCGATCTAGGAAGGCGTAACACTTCCGGTTTTTCTGTATTGCAAAATAGCTCTTGTTCTTTGGTATTACAGTATAGAGGACACGAGTCCATAGACAAATCCGTTACACCGTCCTAGACAGACACTTTCCCATCATGGGTGTCGTGAAAGACGACTTAGGGAATGGTCGAAACCCGAAGAGATATCCTATCACGCCTACCCACATGCCAAGTGTGGCGATTATTGATTCCAGAAAATAATGTTTTACTTGTGACAATCTGTGGGCGAGGCCCTGTCCATGACCAACAGATTTCAAAGATTTCAAAGATTTTTATTTAAAAAAACTTACATTACACAAATAAGGGTATCGACTTACTCCAGTTAAGCACGAAGCCTGTGTTAGGAGTAAGCCGCACTTCCGAACGACAATATCTGATATGTAAGTATGTGACAAAATTTAATATATAAAACAGAGAATTTAATATAAGTCATTACCAGTAATAAAGTAACAATATATTCCTTTGACAAGGATTGTTTAACGCACTGTTATCTACCAACGTGGACGTCTTGCAGCTGGGATGTCAAAAAAGTCAAAAAATACTAATTTGATATAGGATACGATATCGCAAGACGAAATCTTATTGGTATTGATACCTTATTTTGTAAAGTATCCTATAATGCGAGAGGGAAGGTAGTTCAGGGGCGCCCACCAAACGACTCAGGTGAACAAAATGTTGGCCTTGCCTTACGACAATGGTTGCCTGGAGACGCTCCCAAAAGAGCCCTCCTCTGTCAAAAGATTCTACTTACTCCCGATCGTAATGATTTTACAGCGTATAGAGAACAAACTATACTTTTACAATTAATTTCTCTGTTTTTTTTTTTTATTAGATTGAATTCAAGTTGATACTACCCATAGTCTTGCTAGTACTATGAACTAAGTGTGTCTACGTCTAGTGATGTGTTGTGTCTATTTTGAGCGAAGTATCCATGCCGTTATGAAAGCCGTTGGCAAAATATTTGATACCTACGCGATACGCCTACGTTCCTTCGAAATATTTTTATTGAAATGATTGGCATATATTAACGACTGAAAAAGTCACAAAGAAAATCTCTTTAGACATTGAACTTGTCTGTTTTTATTAAGATGCTCAGATTTACGCTAAATTACGAGAGGTGTAAATATAGGGAACATTTTTGTGGCTTAGTTTTCAGAATTATTTTTCATTATGTTTGTGTTGTGTGTGGTGTAAAAACAATTTGCGAATCGATTTTTGTCCCCTATATTTTCGATAGTATAAAATAAAGTCGCTTCCCGCGTCTGTCCCTATTGTATGCTAAAATCCTAAAAATACGCAACGGAATTTGATGCGGTTTTTTTTTAATAGACAGATTACTTCAAGAGGAAGGTTTATAAGTATAATACATGCACAAAATACTAATAGGTTAGGCGGTACGAAGTTCACCGGGTCAACTAGTTTTCGATTAAAGATAAATTACACTATCTGCTTCCACGCCTGAAATTATTAAAATTAGTAAGTACGTTAGAACAACGAGACCGAAATAGGATATTTTTTATTTTAAAAATCCCAGAGGACGACAATGTTTGGATGTATTAGATTCAGAAAAGACGAGCGATTTTGTGATTTGAGTTGCGTTATTTACTTCAACTTATTCAGTTGAGTGAGTCGCAATCGTTTGTCTTTTTTGTTTTGTTCAGAACTTATTATTCCTCTTCTTCTTAAAATTTAAGAGCTAGGCTCTTGTCGGTGAAGCGTCTTCCACAAGTATCGTTTCTTTACTTACAGAACTTACAGTACTCTTACAGAACTTATTAACGATCTAATTTCTATGGAACTTATTCACCTCGTCTCATTCGCGGGACTCATTAGACTAGGACGAACTCTAATCAACACCTTTCATCCAACACACATACTTACCTAATCTTAAAATTACTGCATGGCTCTTAAAAAATAGAGCCCATACAAATGTGTTAAAATTCCATCATCATCATCATCACCTCAGCAGAGAGACGTCCACTGCGAGTCATAGGCCCCCCACAGATGGTATCATGGACCAACATTTTGCGGTGTTTGCCGTGATCGCCACGCTTGGCACGCGGGTTAGCGATCGCAGTATGGCTCTTCAAGCTTTTAACGAAAGATGCTGTTCCTTTGGGTGTTCCTAGTCGCCTTTTAAGACATCCATGGGGAGATGGTATTCTTAGCTGCCAACCACTCGCCACTACCAATTTTTAATTTACCTGGAATAAATCTTATGACATAACAGAGTTTATCAACCCGTTAAATAAAGCTGAATAACAGACGTAATAAATGAAGGACAGGTGGCGGATTGAAAATAGCATCTCCTCCTATTGCTGCGAAGTTAATAATAAAAGGAGCAAAATAGAGCTTGTTCTTGCAGCTTTGTCTACTATTTGAAATCTCATCAAGCGGTTTTGGGTTTCCGTATTATAAGTTGACTGTCAAAAATTGTTTTATCAAAAACTTTCAGAATTTTCTACTTGAGGAACTTCTCACTACACATTCACCGTGATATTCATAAAAAGTTAAAGAGGACTTTAGTTATGTATTTGACGTATGTCAATTGAGACTGTCACGTATTTACCATACAACAAACCAGAGAAGTAGACCTCCAGTAAAGCTACTTAAAACCTACTGTATCTTTTGTGAATAATTCGGTCAGTCTCAAGCAATCCTCTATCGCAGCGGCTTCGGTTGCGTATTCTACCACTCAGAGGTAGCTTCTTTATTATTAGAGTAGAGTAAAGTTCTATATTATTGTTTTGTTTCTATTGTTGTCCAGGCGCGGCTAACCTTCGGTTTTCTTTTAGAGAAAGTTAACACTTTTCATGTTTTGACTCCGTCTGCCATTGGCATGGATCCAATATGATTTATTTCACGGATTTCGAAACATTACACGATGCAGCGGTGCGTCAGTCAGTCAAGGCCAATTCGCTTTTTTATATTATTTTATTAATCAAGTCGTAATTTTATTTTTATATCTTCCTTTTTTAATAATCTCGAATCTTCCCACATTATTTTTTTTTTCCGACATATTCTTTGTCATCCCTTTTTATTAACACTTGACACATTTTTATTTTATGCATAACTAGTCGACCCGGCGAACTTCGTACCGCCTTACCTATTACTATTTTGTGCATGTATTATACATATAAACCTTCCTTTTAAATCACTCTACCGTATAAAAAACCCGCATCAAAATCCGTTGCATAGTTTTCAAGATATTAAGCATACATAGGGACAGTTGCGGAAAGCGACTTTGTTTTATACTATGTATTGATATTTACCTAGTAGTTAACTCTTGTTTTATAGAGCTTATTAGTTCTTATTTATCATTATAACAAGTACTATTAGATATTCTGTGTTAGAACCACAGAACAAGAAAGATTCTCTCTGAACCATCTTTACCACTGACTGACTGAGCGTTAAATACCTAGGCGACCCCTCTTTAAATTTAACTTTTTCAAGATCAATCTATACCAATATTATAAAGAGGAAAGATTTGTTTGTTTGTTTGTTTGTTTGTAACGAATAGGCTCCGGAAATACTGAACCGATTTGAAAAATTCTTTCACCGGTAGGAAGCTACATTAACCCCGAGTGTCATAGGCTATATTAGATTTTCAAAAAAAATTAGGGATCCTTACCTAAACTCAAATAATGTAACCCAAGGTGCAATATTTGTTCCGTTGTTTACATATTTTGACAGGTGGTTTGTTGTTGTTGTTTGTTTTTTATTCGGCCATTCTGGGCAGTCAAAGAACATAGTCTATAGAGCCAAGTCTTTTGTAGTATCTTATATTCAATGGCGTAACGAAGTAAGCCGGGAACGCTCGTAGTTTATATAGGGTGCATATTAGACTAGTCGAGTCGTGGCCAGAGAACGTAGCTACTATTGTATTAGTACATACTCTTTATGCTGAAAAAAATTGGTAATTTTTGGTTGATTAATGAAACTTGCACGTGTAATGTCAACATTAATTTAGTGGACATTTAGGAAATTTATGCGTTCACTGATTGTTCGATAAACAACAGTCAGATGTTTTTTCTTTCTCTTGATAATTTATTTTGGCAAATGAGCCAAGGCTAGATATTTTCATATTCTGTGTCACGGGGAACTAACTGAGCTGTTCGGGTTTCGCTTTTAAACTTATTGCTTATCCAAGTTGATTTTTTAAGACAAGCCAAAGCCTTCTTTCAAATCATCAGTTTGCGTTTTCTCCTGCTTCGCAAAGAATTTTAGGAATTGATTTACCTTTGGAACATTTTAGATTAATAATGGTTTAAGCTGTACGTTGTTCTCTAACATTTCAGCCGAAAAACATTTTTTTGAGCTCTGTTCTGAGTTTTGTCCACTCTACTGCCACAACCTTCAAGAGGTCGTCTTCTGAATACCTTGTTGGGGTTTGGCTACTCTTCGTCTTCTGAGAATTTAAATAACTGAAACTTTTGTTAGGTCAGGTTTGTAGATAACCAATGATATCAATAATATTTTGATAAAGATATCTGAAGCTCTGCTTAGCTTAACGCTAATAAAGATGTTGGTTCTTGAATACAAAGGTTATGTCATGATCACTTAAAATAGTGGTTCAAAACATTCATTAAGGGTTTATCTGAAGAATGTCGACCTTGAATAATAATTCTTGCAAGACTCTGGTGCAATCTGTTTTACGTCTCAATAGAATCAATTTGAGTAGGTATGTGGTTCTATTAATAGATTTCACAGTCAGAAAAAAAACAACTAAGTAGCTATTACAAAATAAAGCCACGAAATTGAAACAACAAACAACGTTGTATCACCTTAATTCTAAGCCAACGAATGAAATTCAACAAAAAAACAGTCCTAGCATCAAACCCTGTCGTTGTTACAGCGATGCAACCAGCAGCGTGACACCGAGTTGACAGGAATCAACTCGAGACATGTCCCAGCCTCCCCCGGGGCGCGGGCGGGCGCGGCTGCCTGGCCCCGCTTCCCCTTTACACTACCGCCCACCCTCCCCATGGGCTCCCAGTCCACCACCACTTATATCAGGCCCCAGGCACTCCACAGCCCTGGTTTCACCCCCACCCGTCCAACCGTCCCCAAAGCCGTTCCGTCCGCTCCAATCCCCTCACGCTTTCAGACCCCACTCTCCAACTCCTAGCTCTCATTTCTCCATTTCTCCTTACCCAATGTCACCTACCCTGGGACAGTCTCCCGAGTATTATTACTCGTCTCCGTACGAGCCTATTCGGGAGTACGACTATGCTGGGGTGCCACTGGAACCGCCGCCACCTCCTCGGCCTGTTGTCTATGAGGATGATGAAGATCGAGGACCTTCGACTGCGGAGATCATCGCGAACCAGTCTCAGGAGGGCTATGTGGACGAGAAACTTGCCGAGTACCAGCTCACAATTCAGCTTTTGCAAGGTCAGTGTACTAATTTGCATGTTGTATATTTCTATGCTTTTTACTGTTTTGACTACTGTCTATTTTAGCAAATATATAAACGTTGGCTCTAATTATTGTTAATGTCTGGCATCGTGAAATATTATTGGTTTCGAAACGTTCTATATCATAAGTATTTAATAACCCGTATTTTATAGACCGATCAAGATATCTTGGGCAGCTATGAAAATATATTCTGGAATGTGCTGGAATTCTTGAGTAAAAATCTGCAAAACGCTGTGATCATAGCAGCGAGTTAAAGAATACTTAGATAATTTATAAATTAGATGAGAATTATCAATGACGCCCTGATGATAGTCTGAGATCGCATACTTTATCGTCCAATCTGATATCAAGGGTGCAAATAACAATAAATTTACATCGTACAGTTAAATCGAGCGTAAAAGAATAATTAGAGACCATTCAAACAAACTCACGATATACAGATGAATCTTAAGCGTGATCTGTTAAAAATATATTTAAGGATTCTTTGCCAGTCCACAAAAGAAAGCAAACAAAAATTCAATATCGTTTCCAAAAGCAATTCCTTCATAAAAAGACACGCAGACACGCATAGCTCCTGAAAATCATTGATCAAACGAATCAAAGCGTTCACTAGAAATGATTACGATTTCATGGCGCTCGCTGGCTATCGGCATGAAATCGTAAATCGTAACAGAGCAGCAGACGCGGCCAGAGACGGAGGGTAAAAATATCACGACTAATTTAGATACGAGTGTAGAGAACGTCATAGTTTTCGTTTGGATTTTCGCGGCGTTTACAGTATGCTGCTTTGAACAGGGTGTGGGGAAATATGTCAATGAGAAAACTGTACTTTATTTTACATGCTCTTAGTGTTAGTACCCTAGTACAGCCACAGTATTAATACTACTGAAAGGGCCCAATCGTACAGCTTAACTTTGTAAAAAATTTGTGAAAACTTTTCTGGGAACGTGTCATCATGCTGTAACTGGGAAGTTTATTCTTTCAATAACCATTTGGATTGGATGAAGGCCTCCTCCATCTTAAAATACCTTCTTCTGTCTTGTACCGTGCGTAATCACGTTCTGGCTATGTCGTCTTTCTATCATTGTGTCATTTGCCACCCCTAGGAGTACAAAAAGTTACAGCACATTGTGACCCTGAACCAATTTGGTTTCAGCGTCAAAAGCGTTAACTCTTAGTCGTACTTATATTTTTTGTCTTTAATCTTCTTTACTTTGATCGCAATTTTTTTCTCACCCGGGTCCTTATGTAACCACAATCGAGTTGAATGCGTTGTATGGTTGAATCCACGTTGCATCCGTTAGCAAATAAATATAGAAACCACACGCAGTGTTAAGTTATGTGACTGATTAGTTCGTTTGCCTGCCCCAACACAGCGAGTGTTGTGGATTGATGAAAATACTCCTGAAAATAGGGCAGTGTAGCGGATATAGGGGTGAGGATGAGAATAAAACACCGAATTACAATTTTAAATCAGCGTTGACCGTGCGTCGATGCAATTCGAAGGTAGACTATCTCCCCGCAGGCGGCGGCCATCGATAGCTCATTTTTACCCCGCACCGCCCCGCAGTCCCCTTCGACATCATCGAACGCTGCGCTTTCGCATTTATTTAATAAACAAAACGCAAAACAATACAAAGTGATCACAGATGTTAACATTTTCAGTTTTATATGAAATACGTGTGTCTGTCTGTTTGTCTGTTCGTCATAACTCAAAAATAAATAAAACTTAATCTAAGTAAACCCTACGTGCCGTGGTTCGTGTCGCCAACAGGCAGTGTATTTGTTGAATAATTTTCAACATCTCAGCCGAGCGTCGTCGACTGTAGGACATATGTCTTTTGTATAGTTTTCCATAAAGACAAACATATAATGGCTGCCACGATTTTCCGGTCGGCTAATTCAGTATGGTTCTTATAGTTTTTTAACGAAACGCACTGCCACCCGTCCTTCAGGTGTTTTCTCAGTCGAATTTTTAAGTTTTACTAAGGGACATTCAATGGGCAGGTCATATAGCCCGCAGAACAGATGGCCGCTGGGGCCGAAAAGTTCTCGAGTGGAGACCACGGATCGGCAAGCGCAGCGTAGGACGTCCACCGACCAGATGGACGGATGATCTGCGCAAGGCTGCGGGTCCACGCTGGATGCAGGCCACCTGCGATCGGTACAGGTGGAGAGCCTTGAGGGAGGCCTATGTCCAGCAGTGGACGTCCTACGGCTGAAATGATGATGAAGGGACATTGAAAGAATTCAAATGAGACGATTTTGAAACAAAAGGTTATTCTATTCTAAGGGACATTAGTGTTTATTGCACTACACTGAGGAATATAAGAAGTCTGGTTGCGAAAATGCTCTGAATGTGATGCGTTTCAAGGTCGTTATGTCGTCTGATACGAATGTGTGTGACCGAACTCCTGAAACTTTCCTCAGCAATATTGTTAAAGATGCAGGGCGTAATTTTGCGATTTAACTTCAATAACAGTGTGCGTCAGAAGACAGTACGTGACCAACTGGTCGTTTAGGGTTGTGTGTTGTTTTCCCTAGGCAGGAAAAGATTGAGCGTGGAAGGGATTCGTTGTAAAACAAGACTATAGTGAGCTCGCCAACCAGCCTTCCAAGCGTCTCGATTTATAACAAACCCCTCCGATTTTTTTATGTCCTTGTGCCGATCTGTGGGAAAAGAAACTTAAATAAGTAGTTCTCCGCTCTAAACTGATTTAGACATTTGAATTCCGATTTCAATACAGTGAAGCTTACGCTCGACGGAGACGGCGATAGCTCGAGCTAGGATGCTCTGTACTCACGCCCTTCAGTACCGGGCCGAAGAATTGGACTGAGGTATCCCCTGCCTGTCGTAAGAGGCGACTAAGAAGGGATCCCGGGGTCGTTGGGTGCACAAGGCTGAGGCCTCGTTTAGCCATATAACGGCCCCGAGAAGGACGGAAAACGCGGGTGTCTCGTTTCCGCCGTTTAGCGTTGGGAAAGCTACCACGCTCCGGGGCGACAACCATCATGTCCCCCCGAGGAGAGGCTATAGAGCCAATGCTTGGTCGCGGAGAATTCCTAAGGCTCACCCGCGACGAGCACTATTCGGAAGCACAAAAACTATCTATTTAACCGCTACGCTATAGAGTCTTCAACCCTAACTAAAACATTACTGTGAGTGACACAACATCTTGACGGCTTGCATGCAGGACCGTGCACTATCTGCCGAGAAAATTAATAAGCTTGGCGAAATACCAAGAGCTGACAACTCAATTTACTGATGGACTGAGTAATAAGTTAGAACTCATCACACAAGACTTACATTCACAGTTAGTGTTGCGAGTCTACTAGCTCTTGATTCATCTCGGAGGAGTCGTTTTCGAGTACAAGTTATCCTGGCTCGAGCAGTCTCATACTCCTTCTTCCTCCTCATTTCTTTTTACAGCCACTTTAATAATAAACATGAGGTACAGTCACGGACTAGGAGGCCGTAACAGATTTGTCTATGGTTTCGTCAGCCTTAGACTGTATTACCAAAGAATAAGAGCTATTTAGCAATACAGAAAAACCGGAAATGTTACGCCGATCGTGTTCGTCACCCTACATGTACAGTGGCGGTCTAGGTCGCCGTAACCCTTCCGGTTTTTCTGTATTGCAAAATAGCTCTTGTTCTTTGGCAATACAGTCTAGGGCTGACGAAACCATAGACAAATCTGTTACGGCCTCCTAGATAGCCACTGTACGTAATGCTGATAAAGGTTCCTATGAATCAGATACAATAATGTTACTGGTTTTCGGTCTTGACTGACATCTTTCATGTCGTTCCATGCGACAAGGTGGCGCGTTGGGCGTGCGCTTCTTTAGATGTCTATCTTCACCTCTAGTAACCAAGCCCCTCTAACGTATTTCAAGATACAAGATACAAGATATTTATTGCTCTAAGTGTATTTATCAATCAACAGTTTAAAGAAAGAAAAAAGTTGGCATAAAACCCTATCACGTGACCGTACAATAATACTATTGTCCCCGTGACAACAATTACGTCTTATAATCGGCGCCGGCGGCGTTTTAACTCCTCCCTCCCTTACCCCGGTCTTTCCTTTCCCTCCCTCTTGTATTGGCCAATAGCCAATGCTCATTTTACGGGTATAACTTTGTTTAGAATATTCTAAATTTTCTTTCATTGTTTAATTTTTAAAAAGGACAATCTAAACTGCTTGAGTAAACTCTTGCAGTGCCTTAAAGCCTTAAGGCGGTAAGTCACGGTATGGCGCGAAATTCAAATTTTTTCGCGTTTTTTAATTATTCTGGCGAAATTATTCATCTATATCTATACCAATATTATAAAGAGGAAAGATTTGTTTGTTTGTTTGTTTGTAACGAATAGGCTCCGGAAATACTGAACCAATTTGAACAATTCTTTCACTGGTAGGAAGCTACATTAACCCCGAGTGTCATAGGCTATATCAGATTTTCAAAAAAATTAGGGATCCTTACCTAAACTCAAATAATATAACCCAAGATGCAATACTTTTATCGTTGTCTACATATTTTGACAGGTGGTTTGTTGTTGTTGTTTGTTTTTTATTTGGCCATTCTGGGCAGTCAATAGAACATAGTCTATAGAGCCAAGTCTTTTGTAGTATCTTATATTCTATGGCGTAACGAAGTAAGCCGGGAAAGCTCGTTTTTAATAAAGTTTTAATGAATTCGCGTATGTAAAAAACCATATCCCACATTGTAATACAACGTTTTTCGAAGACAGACCTCCTAATTTTGTGTCTAAGGACCTAACTTGATTTTTGGCCTTTATGTCCTTAGGCACAAAATCAGTAGGTCTGTCTTCTAAAAACGTTGTATTACAATGTGGGAAATGGTTTTTTACATACGCGAATTCATTTAAACTTTTAAAAATATGTATACTTTCGCCAGAATAAATAAAAAACACGAAAAAATTTGAATTTCGCGCCATAGCGAGAGTTACCACCTTAAATAGTCACTACAAAAACAACTTTTAAAATTTCATGCATGTTTCTGAAAAACTTTTGAAAAGAAAATCAGATTTTCTTAGTAAATGCATCGACGTCAGTCCATTCACTCAATATTACTTCTTGAAAGTGGGTCAAGCCAAGCAAGAACGTAAATATAGAATGCAACACATGGTAACTCTAGAATGACGGTTGTCATGTTGAATGTCGATATGTGACTGTCCCGCCGTGTTATTAGAGGTTTCAACACAACTTTGTAGGTAATTTTCAATACCAACCAAGTCACATTTTTGGATGTATCGACTTTTTGGTGTCTATAATAATAATAATATAATAACACAGCACACTCAGAGCCCCTAACTAGGAAGAACCTGTATCTAGGGTGCCCGAAACACACACAGAGACGAACATCACACCCAGACCGGAAACAAACATCAATATTCATCATGTCAATATTCGGCTCGCTCGGGAATCGAACCCGGGTGCACACGCTTACTCAGTCCACATCACTGCTAACTGAGCTACGGAGCAGTCTCAGTCTATGGAAAAGAAAGTTAAAACAAAAAGCTTTCATTGTGTTTTGTCAGAAACATCCAAATTACAATAGATTCCATACAATATTAATTTCATTTTGATGTGTTATTTTCAAATCCAGCCATGACCAGAGAGAAGATTAGTTTTGAAATCTATCGACTCCATTCACGATTTTACGACGGTTTACGCATCTATGAAACGTCTCTGAGATAGGCAATACCTCAGTGTTCGGCTCTGTTCTGGTTCTGGGGAGACAACATGCATGCTGTATCTAGACATGGCAAAAATAGAAAACCATTTTTGCCCCAACAAAACAACCTTATTTCTCTCACTCCATAAACTAACGGTCATCATCGTCAATCAGTCAGTCAGTCGTCACCAGTCACCGGTTTGTGGTGACCGCATTCCTGACGACTTCCTCCAGTTTATTTCAGGAGACGACAGTGGGGACATTGACCTGCCTGAATACACCTTTATAAACCGAATTTATTGGAGTTGTGTCAGGTGGACCTAGACCTTTAACTAAGCGACTTTATTTTTATAACTTTTTGTTGATAGACGTTTCTTAAACTTCTAGGCCTGGAAAGAAAGCATTTATTCAATTTAGGATAAAAACATCCAAAGTCTTAAATTATTTATTCGAAATAGGATACAAGGTATCGCTTATTGTGTGTCAATTAGACTAATAATTGTAATTGGTTTTCATATCTTATTTAATTTAATAAGTATAAAACAAAGTCTCTTCCCGCGTCTGTCCCTATGTATGCTTATATCTTTAAAACTATGCAACGGATTTTGATGCGGTTTTCTTTAATAGATAGAGTGATTCAAAAGAAAGGTTTTTAAGTATAATTTATGCACAGAATAGTAATAGTTTAGGCGGTACGAAGTTCGCAGGGTCTACTAGTATTTAATAAAATAAAGTACACTGCAAAAGTCGAACTCAAGGCGAAGGCGCTACTTATTCGAAGTCTAATTTATTAGGTACTTCAAATCCATAATAAATTCATCAATATACATAGTATAAAATAAAGTCGCTTCCCGCGTCTGTCCCTGTATGCTTAAATCTTTAAAACTATGCAACGAATTTTGACGAGTTTTTATTAATAGTTAGAGTAATTCAGTAGGAAGGTTTATAAGTATAATACATGCACAATATAGTAAAAGGTTAGGCGGTACGAAGTTCGCTGGGTCGACTAGTTAAATATATAGTAAGGTTGTTCAGGGTCGTCCCTCATGCGGCTCCACGAAAGCGAATGAGATACCAATCAACCAGTCCTTAGACTTTCTTTTTAATTTATTTAAATTACCTACTTCAGTATTATCGTTTAGATAAATAGCAGGACCGAAATAGATGAAGAAAAATATTTCGAGACCTTTGCCGCTGTTCAATCAATCATCAAATCATCATCATTTCAACTAGAGAGATATTATTGTTATAAATTATATTGTTAATGTTGAAGTATATATGTAGTTCTTTACCCATCTTAGTATCTCTTTACATTATATTTTCTTCTTTATGTTTCACCTCGCCCTCACTCCATTTTGGTGCCGGCAGAATACCAGCGTTACAGGAAACTGTGACATGATGCTGAGTCGGGGCCTTTTTTCAGTTGTAATACTTTTCGCACCTTTTGGAACTGTACATTTTATATGTAAAATTGGTTTTTGTCTTTTTATGTTTATTTTATGTTGTGTGTATTAGTATTATAAGTGAAAATAAATATGTTATCTATCTATCAGATACCTTGTGCTCTATATTGAATAAATGATTTTTTCATTTGAATTTCAAACAAAACTAAACATACTTAATAATTATTACGTGTTTTTATTCATGAAATAAATTCAGGCGAATGGGGAGCACTTTTTGTTAAAATTCGGGCGAATGGGTAAATTTAATATTTCGGGCGAATATTTTCAGGCGAATGGGGAAGAAGCCTTCTCTGAGTGAGTTCTCAAGATAAGCGGAACTCTTAATTTGCTACGGAAAAAAGTTATTGTTTTTTATTTGTGTTTCTTTTTTGTTTGCAAATTTTATTTTTCTTATCTATAATATGTTGGATTTTTTATTTTTAAATATTTATCTGCAGATATATATTCATTGTTACATACATTACTAGTCGACCCGGCGAACTTCGTACCGCCTTACCTTTTACTATCTTGTGAATGTATTATACTTATAAACCTTACTCTTGAATCACTCTATCTATTGCAAAAAACCGCATCAAAATCCGTTGCGTATTTTTTAAGATTTAAGCATACATAGGGACAGACGCGGGAAGCGACTTCATTTTATACTATGTATTGATGTTCCTACACTATTGTATTAGATTAGTCTGTAATGATAGTATAGTGTTTGGTATAAATAAATCTTCTTCTTTAATTTAAGAGCCGAGCTCTTGTCCGTGTAGCCTCCTCCACTCCAGTCGTCTCTCCACTGCTTCTTTCACGTCCTTGTAGGTCTCCACTCCAACCTTCTCCTTTATCTGATTCATGTAGCTTCTTCTCGGTCTGACCGGCTCTCTCCGTCCTTCTATTTTCCCTTCTATTATGTTCCTTATATAATTGTCATGCCGTATTAAATGACCTATCATTTTCCCTCTTCGGTCTTCTATCTGTTGCATGATGTTTTTTTTTCGTTTACTCTATTTAAGACCTCTTCATTTGTCACTCTTTCCGTCCAGCTAATTTTTTCCATTCTCCTCCAGCACCACATTTCAAATGCTTCAATTATTTCTCTGTGTTCTGTATGTAGATTCCTAAGTGTAGGGTAAACTGTAATATCTATGTGTGCCAGTCGCCGGCGCGGGGAGCGCGGGCAGTCCAATAAATGTCGTCTTACAAGTAACCCGTTTTTCTATTCACTAGTGGCGAACGAGAATAGGATTTTAGCGTGCATAATTTTTATTTTTACAAAATGGCAGTCGGCAGACTTACAGAGTTTAATGTAAAAAGCGGGAATTGGGACTCATATTGTGAGCGAATTGAGTGTTATTTTACCATAAATGATATCAAAGCGGAGAAGAAGCTACCCACCCTTATTGCATTTATGGGCGAAGAAGCATATGATCTGCTGGCCACGTTGTGCTGTCCAAAAAAACCGAAGGAATTAACCTATGACGAGGCAGTTCAGTTTATGAGCAAACACTTGCAGCCTAAACCATCAGTGCTTGCCGAGAGGTACAAGTTTAGGCAATGTCGGCAAAAACAAGACCAGACGATCGCGGAGTTTGTAGCACATTTAAAAGACGTGTCAAGATTTTGTGATTTTAAAACGGTCTTGGATGACAACCTACGCGACCAGTTCATCTGTGGACTGTCAAGCGAACTGATTCGACAACGGCTATTTACAGATGAAGACATTAAATACGACAGAGCCGTTAAGATCGCGCTTTCAATGGAGGCGGCAGGTAAAAACGCATCGGAGGTTACCGGAAACAATTACGTGGGTCGGCAGACGATAAACCGAGACGAAGAAATGAGCTCTGACCTGGCAAGGTCACTCAATAAACTGCACGTCGCAGGCTGCGTAACGTGCGGTCACCCGGATCATCAGCGTGCTCAGTGTAAATTTAGAGACTATGTATGTGGCCGGTGCAATGTTCAAGGACATCTAAGACGAGTGTGCCCTCAAAGCGATGGGTATGTACGTGGGACGACGGCTGGTAGCGGCGATGGCGGCTACCGCGGACGAGGGCGCGGGCGCGCGCCATGGAACCGAGCTCGCGGCCGCGGCGGCGGCGGCGGCGGCGGCGGCGGCGGAGCGGCTTGGCGAGGCCCGGCCTGGCGAGGCCGCGGCTCGGCCCAGCACTCCGCGAACTGGGTGCAGGACGACGAAGGCGGTAGACCAGCCAAACAGGGAGCCGAGGAAACAGAAGACGAAGCCATTTATTTCTCGTCATTAAGTCAATACAAACCGGTAAGCGTAGATATTTTAATAGACAAACAATTGTTTAGTATGGAGGTAGATACGGGGACTGCACTGTCATGTATAAGCTATGAAATGTATCAAAATAGATTATCGTATTTGCCCCTAGAAACATGCGCCGTCACAGTTGTATTTTATGATGGCACAAGAACAAAACCACTAGGAATGATAAGACCTACCGTTTGTTATGAAAATTTAAGAAAAACATTGCCTTTGTATGTGTTTAATACCGGGACTACGAGTTTACTAGGCCGTCAGTGGCTATCTGAATTAAAGATACCAATATTACAATTTCTTAAATTGAACAATGTTAGTTTGGAAAACAAAAACAAAGAAATAATTGTAAACGATCTCATCCACAGATACAATGATTTGTTCGATGGCACACTGGGTTGTTTTAACGGCGGGCGCGCCACGCTGCACGTGCGCGAGGGCGCGACGCCGCTGTTCCACCGCGCGCGGCCGCTGCCCTGCGCGCTGCGCGAGCGCGTCGACTCCGAGCTGGATGCCATGCTGGCGGCCGGCGTCATCGAGCCCGTCGACTCCTCGGACTGGGCCACACCGTTAGTAATTGTACACAAACCGGATGGGGCCTTGCGAATTTGTGCTGATTACAAAGTGACATTAAACCAGGTGTTAAAGGTTGATAGGTACCCTGTTCCAAAAATAGAGGATCTATTCGCCTCATTAAAGGGTAATTTACGGTGGACTAGGCTCGATCTGTCACAAGCGTATAATCAGATTTTATTAGATGACTCTAATAATTATACTGTAATTAACACTCACAGAGGACTTTTTAAATATAACAGGTTAGTATATGGTTTGGCATCAAGTCCCGGCATTTTTCAAAGAATTATTTCTGAATTATTTAAAAATGTACCCCATGTAACGGTATTTTTGGATGATATACTGATTGGGGGGGGGGATGTCGCAACACACATGCAAGCAGTAGAAACTGTCCTAAAAATTTTAAAAGAAAAAGGGTTAAAATTAAAAAAATCAAAATGTGAGTTTATGATGAAGGAAGTTAAATACCTAGGCTTTATTATTGATAGGAATGGTATACGAGCAGATCCTGATAAAATTAAACCAATTTTAGCGATGACAGCCCCCACTAATGCATCAGAATTAAAATCATTTTTAGGAATGATAAATTTCTATGGAAAATTTATAAAAAACTTAAGTAGTTACTTATCTATGTTTTATGAACTTTTGAAAAAAGGTAAACACTGGTTTTGGTCGAAAGAACATGAATACAATTTCCAAAAAGTTAAGAAACTATTGTGTAGTAGCAAGGTGTTAGCCCACTTTGACAGCAGTTTGAAATCAGTAGTGACGTGTGACTCATCCTCCCGCGCACTAGGGGTCGTGCTCGGGCAGCTGGGCGCGGACGGCGTCGAGCGGCCTGTCGCCTACGCCTCGCGGGCGCTCACGCCAGCGGAACTCAACTACAGTCAAATACACAAAGAGGCACTCGCAATAGTTTTTGCAGTAAAGAAATTCCACCAATACCTGTATGGCAGGCAATTTTTGTTGAAAACGGATCACAAACCTTTAACAAGTATTTTTGGGCCAAACAAAGGCGTACCAAGCATGACCGCAAGTCGTTTACAACGGTGGGCACTTATTCTATCCGCATACGATTTCACGATACAATACGTAAACACAACTGAAAACACAGCTGACGCGTTGTCTAGGTTAATAGCGGCGCACCGCGGCCGGGGGGACGATACCGACGGCGAGCCCGAACAGACATATCTACACTTCGCTTCAGAAGCGTTATCATTAAATTACGAAACGATAAAAAAAGAGACTAAAACAGATGTTATTTTAAGTCGGGTTATGTATTATATTGAGAACGGATGGCCTAGTACAGTAGAGATAAAACAGTTAAAACCATATTTTAATCGTCGCGAAGAATTATACATTGAGCTAGGTTGCGTAATGTGGGGGCATCGATTAGTTATACCTAGTAAATGTCAGGCACAGGTTTTGAGCGAGTTGCATGATACTCATATGGGTATAGTAAAAACGAAAAGCATAGCCCGCAGCTATGCTTGGTGGCCCGGCATAGATGAAGCGGTGGAGCGAGAGTGCCGCGCGTGCGGCGTGTGCGCGGCGGCGGCCGACGCCCCCCCGCAGCACCCCCCCGTGCTCTGGCCCTGGCCGGCGCGCCCCTGGACAAGAATTCATATTGATTTTTTAGGCCCTATAGCGGGATCAAAATACATGGTCGTCATAGATTCATGCTCGAAATGGATTGAATTGATAAAAATGACCACAACTAATGCAGGGTCGGTTATAAGTAAATTGCGTGAAATTTTTGCAAGATTTGGGTTGCCAAAAGTTATAGTAAGCGATAACGGCCCTCCCTTCTCGAGCGATGAATTTAAATGCTTCACAACATCAAATGGCATACAACATACTTTCTCCGCTCCATATCATCCGTCATCGAACGGAGCAGCAGAGAATTCGGTAAAAATATGCAAAAAGGTCATTAAGAAAGCCCTAAGCTACAAATTAGATGTAGATGTCGCTCTCTCCCGGTTTTTATTAATGTATAGAAATACGGAACATTATACGACAGGTGCAAGTCCAGCACAGCTACTGCTGGGTCGAGGGCTGCGCACGCGGCTCGACAGGTTGCGTCCCGATCCCGAGAGTCGCGTGGCGCGGACACAAGGCCGGCTTAGCGCAGTAGTTCGAGGGTCTACTCGCTGTTTCCAGGCAAATGAGACTGTATGGTTTAGATCTTTTAGCAGGAATGAAGAGAAATGGTTACGGGGGAAAGTCTTAGGTAAGATAGGTGATGTAGATTACAAAATAAAAAGCGAAGATGGATCAGTGGTACACAGGCACGTAGATCAGCTAAAACGACACACCTATCCACAAATCGAGAGTCACAGTCAGGCAAGCAAAACTGGGTCACTATGTAATGAGCAATTTTCGGGAGGTCCTTTGGTTTGTCCAATTACAGACGCTGAGGACACCCCAGTAAGGGCGGGGGTGCCACGGAGCTCGGTGTCGCCGGCGGCGGCGGCACAGGCTGTGCCGGGCGGAGTCGGCGCGCCCTCGCAGGCTTCGCCGCGGACGGGAGTGGCGGCGGAGGCGGGCGTAGGCACGACCACTACTATCACCGAGGTCGATAGTGGTTCATTATCGCAGCCTGGTTCGCTCGTCAATGAACCTCAGGTGCCAGAGACAAATGAAATAAGAGAGAGGAGAAAACCAACCAGATTTGGATTTGAAATTGATTAATTACTTTTAAGGAAGTCAAGTTGTGTTATTTTATTAAATAATATAGTGTTAGTTATTTAAGGTGGAGGTGTTCTGTATGTAGATTCCTAAGTGTAGGGTAAACTGTAATATCTATGTGTGCCAGTAGCCGGCGCGGGGAGCGCGGGCAGTCCAATAAATGTCGTCTTACAAGTAACCCGTTTTTCTATTCACTACTCTGTAAATAAATAAATATAAAAAAAAAATCACTGTTCTATAATATTACGATAGCGACATCTAAGCGTTTATAAATTCCAAGTTATCGTTAACTTTAAGTGCATTGAGCACTTAAGGTTATACGGCTTGACCTAAGTTAACATATTATAAATAGAATCACGTCTTAAAATTCATTTCGCTACAAATGGAATTTTTATGATAATTTGAGGAGATCTTCGAAGAAGGAAGGTCGTATAAAGAGAAAGATGACTGCTCCGTGGCTCAGTTGGCAGTGATGTGGGCTGAGTAAGCGTGTGCACCTGGGTTCGATTCCCGGGCGGGGCGAATATTGACATGATGAATATCGATGTTTCTTTCCGGTCTGGGTGTAATGTTCGTCTCTGTGTGTGTTACGGGCACCCTTGCTGCAGGTTCTTCCTAGTTAAGGGCTCTGAGTGTGACGTGTTATTAATCTAATACCAATATTATAAAGAGGAAATATTTGTTTGTTTGTTTGTAACGAATAGGCTCCAAAAATACTGAACCAATTTAAAAGAATATTTAGGAAGCTACAATATTCCCGAGTGACATAGGCTATATCAGATTAGGGATCCTTACTTAAACTCGAATAATAGCCTTATCCCAAGGTAAATTTTTTTTCGTTGTTTACATATTTTGACATTCTGGACAAAAGAACATAGTCTATAGAGTCAAGTGTTTAGAAGTATCTTAAATTCTGTGACGCAAGGAATTTCACCGTGTCAGCTAGCTATTATTATATAGCCGTGTGTTCGCGACATGAAATACTACCAACCTAACACCCTATATAAGGAACGCCCAAAGGACGGGCAGCAGCGTCCTTGGTTGAAAAACTAAAAGCCCTATATACTGCATATTCAATAAGTGATATCTATCACAAACCATAACCAACACAGAGCTATGGCGCCTGACAAAGCAAAGGCCAATTGAAATGGAAATCCGAACTAGAAAGTGGCGTTGGATAGGACATTCGCTAAGAAGAGCAGATGGACGTCCTTGCAGGGAAGCTCTGTGGTTGCAGCCCTCCGGAAGACGCAAAAGGGGACGTTCGAAGGCAACCTGGCGCCGGTCCGCGCTACAAGAAGCAAATAGTGTGGGACTAAAACTGGGAGGAGTTACCCGTTGTTGCTCAAGACCGCCAAAATTGGAGGAAAATTCTTGAAGCCCTATGTCCCCGCTAGGGATAACAGGAAAAGAAGAAGAAGAAGATATCTTGTATATGTATCCTATATTGAATAAAGAATTATTTGATTTGATATTTGACTGCGATCACCAACCCGCCTGCCAAGCGGCTATGTCCAAAAGTGGACGTCTCATGGCTGAACTTATGAAGTACCAATTACTACCACAGATACCTATAAGCGCTACTAGGTAACTTATACAACACATTTGTCTAACTTATAAGTCACGATTGCAATGCAAGTGTGACCCATTTTGTCATGCAGTTAACCTTGGTAGAGTCATAGGTTGATGTCATGCATCGCAAATACCTACCGGGCTAGTAAACCTAAAGCTTTTTAAGGTTTATCATAGCTATGTTTGGTCATGTTTTACTTGTAGAGGCTTATTATAAAGCACTAAAGGCTTCCTCGCGGTTTCACCCGCGCAGATTTCTTATGAACACCAAAATCCCGTTTTTTTACCGTTCCCCTGAGAATTTTCGGAAATTATTTCATAGTGCTCACCTACACTTCCTAAAGAACCCACGCGCAAAATTTCAGCGCGCTACGCCCAGTAGTTTCGGCTCTGCGTTGTCTGTCAGTCAGTCAGTCAGTAAATAATGGAAGAGTTTTATATATATTGACTAGAGGCTGCCCCGCGGTTTTTCCCGCGCAGATTTCTCATAAACACTAAAGTCCCGTTTTTTCCCGTTCCCGTGGGAATTTCGGGAAATCCCTTCTTAGTGCTCACCTACACTCCCTAAGGAACCTACATGCAAAATTTCAGCCCGCTACGCCCAGTAGTTTCGGCTCTGCGTTGTCTGTCAGTCAGTCAGTCAGTCAGTCAGTAACGGAAGAGTTTTATATATATTGATTAGGCGCCTTATTTAAATAACTAGATATTTTAACTAATAATACATGATTGTGATAACTAAGGAATTAAATTCTGTAATTCCAAAGGATACGTAAACTATTTTTTTTTTCACTCAAACCACTGGCGAATCGATCTAAATAAGTTTAGAATTTGTTCACTTTGTCGTAAATGTTAGCCCAGTTTACCGCAATTCCGACAAGTGTTATAGTTTCCTTTAGTTTCGGATTACTCGCAAGAAACGTGCCGGGTATAGTTTATAATATCACGAACATATCAACACACGAGCTTTCCCGGCTTACTTCGTTACGCCATAGAATATAAGATACTACAAAAGACTTGGCTCTATAGACTATGTTTTTTTGACTGCCCAGAATGGCCGAATAAAAAACAAACAACAACAACAAACCACCTGTCAAAATATGTAAACAAGGGAAAAAATATTGCACCTTGGGTTATATTATTTGAGTTTAGATAAGCATCCCTAATTTTTTTGAAAATCTAATATAGCCTATGACACTCGGGGTTAATGTAGCTTCCTACCAGTGAAAGAATTTTTCAAATCGGTTCAGTATTTCCGGAGCCTATTCGTTACAAACAAACAAACAAACAAATCTTTTCTCTTTATAATATTGGTATAGATAGGCACAGTTTAATAAATAGTACTACATAACATCGGTATTAAACTTTTCTGTTACTAAGTTATACTTGTATACTGACTGATAAACAACGTAGAGCCATGAAAGATTACTTTATGTTGTTGCCTGGATAACTACTGAATGCTGCTGAAAACTTTTATATTCTATTTTGTATTCATTTTTAACCGACGAAAAACAAAAAGGAGGAGGTTCTCAATTCGTCGCGTATATATATTTTTTTTATGTATGATCACGCATAACTTTTTACTGTGTGGACCGATTTTGATAATTTCTTTTTTAATCGACAGGGTATACCTTGAAGTTGGTCCCATAAAAATTTGGAAATAAAATTCCAACCCTAAGGGTGGAAAAATAGGGGTGACTTTATTGTACACTCACAGATTGTATTGCCGTTTTGTGATTTACATGAAAACTGCTAGGTATAATTATGAGTCTTTTTTATATAAATGTTAATAATCATAATCTCAGCCGATAGACGTCCACTGCTGGACATAGGCCTCCCTCAAAAATCGCCTCACCGACCGGTCGTGATCGAACCTCATCCTGTTAGTCCCTCAACAAGTAACTATTCTTTTATCTGTGGTAAAACGCCGCATCTGAGGTTTTACTCCAGATACTCCAGATTATATTTCCAGAGATTGCTTTTTTCTAAGTTTCATGGACATAATATATTATTTATTACCTTTTACTAAAACTATTTACTAAGTACTTCAGGGCTGTTTAGTAACAACTTTGACGTTAATTCACATTAAATGGAGACATCAGTTTATTCTGATGTTATGTGTTATGCATGGAATGAATAGTTTAATTGATTGATAGTACATAGTACATACTAGTATTTATGAATTCCATCGTTTTATGTCATTGTTACCAAAACGAATTGAACTAAAATAGGTACCTATCGTAATTTTGAGTGGCCGCCATGCTCGGCCCTACCTTAAGGCGCTATATGAGTTTTTAAGGTTTTTTAAATCAAGTGATTCTCTTAATCTATAAGAGGTCTTGAATTTTAACATAACGTTTTTGAGGATATAACAAAGTTTTTTATAATTGAGAAACACTTGTGAAATTAAAAAACCTCGATACATTATTTCGTCAAAGATAACCATTCCAAAAAACGGGAATAGCTAGTTCTTCGAAATTACTAACTAGTTTTGGTTGAAACTACATAGGAATAATGATAATAAAGTAAATTAAATAATGGTAATTTAAATTTGATTTAAAATTTACAATTAAAAAGATATTTAATATTTATTACTTTTTCGAATAAAATGTAGTAACCGATGTGGGCGACTGACATAATTATGACTGTTCTTTTCCCTCAGTATGTTTGAGGGAAAAGGACAGCCTTTGATCCTCGGTCGTTTGATTTACTTCGCGTATATCGTCTTAAGGGCCCAACATGGCGGACAAGTACTTTAAAAATGCTGTTGTGAAATAAAAATTTGTTTGCTTCTGTTTTTCTCGTGGATTGCAAAACCTGCTCGCAGTCAACAATAAAAAGTAAAAGTGTATTTCTGTAACAACAGCAATATTAAGGATTCTGTTTTTACTTTGTTTTTGAAATTTTGTTTATTTATTTCATTTTAACTTGCCAAAGGTTGTAAGGTCTCCTTGCAAAAAGAAGTGTAAACATTATAAAAACATCTGAATTTCGTGTAAACCTACACGTGATAAAGTACTTAGTTCAGGGGTCCATTACCTCACGCCCTGCAGTACCGGGCCGAAGAATAGGACTGAGGTATCCCCTGCCTGTCGTAAGAGGCGACTAAGAGGGGACCCCGGGGTCGTTGGGTGCACGAGGCGGGGGCCTCGTGTAGTCATATAACGGCCCCGAGAAGGACGGCGGAACGCGGGTGTCCCGTTTCCGCCGTCGAGCGTAGGAAGAGCCATCCGCGCTCGGGGGGACTACCACCACCTGTCCCCCCGTGAAGAGGCTACACACCCGATGCTGGGGGGGGGGGTCGCGGAGAGTTCCTAAATTCTGGTTTTCCCGCGACCCTCCTGCTATCAGCCGAGAAGGACTCCGGCGGGGTTTTAGTGGGTGCGAACCCCACATAACCCTGCGGCTCCCCCCGGGGCTGCAAGGTACTCGTTAGGAGTTTCCCCGCCTTAAAAAAAAAGGGGTCCATTACCTCGATGAAAGCCAGTTGCGATGGTCAGCTGGTTTAAATTGGCATTACCATTCAGATGAGCAGTAATGACTAACATGGTATTTATCGGAAGTAATTTAAAACCAAAATTATTGAAATGTTTCTTTTTATACTTAAACTAGTCGACCCGGCGAACTTCGTACCGCCTTACCTATTACTATGTTTTGCATGAATAATACATAATAAACCTTCGTCTTGAATAACTCTATCTTAAAAACAAAAACGCATCCGTTGCATATTTTTAAAGACAGACGCGGGAAGCGACTTTGTTTTATATTATGCAATAGAAGCTTCCCGCGCGGTTTCACTCGCGCATATTTCTCATAAACACAAAAATCCAGTTTTTTCCCGTTCCCGTGGGAATTTCGGGAAATCCTTTTTAGTGCTCACCTACACTCCCTAAGGAACCTACATGCAGTCAGTCAGTCAGTAACGGAAGAGTTTTATATACTGGTGTTTCTGACAAGGCGGTAATAAATCAAAGGAGGTATTCAGCTCACCATTCCTAACAACTTTCCCAAAGCAACATGGGTCGAAATCTCAAAAAAAATATCAGCTGTTCCATACATTGGTTCGATCAGCTGACGGGGTCAATGTACGGGACAGCTGGTTTTCGTTTTGATATTTCGACCCATGTTGCTTTGGGAAAGTTGTTAGATATGGTGAGCTGAATACCTCCTTTGATTTATTACTGCCTTGTCAGAAACACCCTGTATATTGATTGTATTTATCCTGTAAGATATTATTAAAAAAAACCGATGCCGGTGGATTTAAACAAAAAAAACATTACTGTGCTGAGAAGGAGAAACTCCTTTTTTAAAAAAAGAGTAATATTTAACCAATCTAGAACTCTATTCATATATTTGAGCGAATTTTAGTTACTTGTTACCACCGAATACCTAATAGTCCCCTTGTATAGAAATAAAGATACGAAGATTGATAGACTATAGATGTGCGTGCCAGCTAAGGCTTCGAACGCACGGGCGGATTTGTATCCGCGCGGATAAATATCCGCTGTTGCGGTTTTATTTCCGCGCTGTTTGATAGGTTGTTATTTCATTCTCAACCTTATTCATAGGCCCCGAAAGTACAGGCAAATTTTAATCCGATCGGAAATAAAACAAGAACAGCGGATTTTTATCCGCGCGGTTTTTTATCCGCTGGTGCGTACACTTCCATAGCATTCAATATAATATTACATAAAAACCGCGCGGAAAAAATCCGCCTGTGCGTTCGTAGCCTAACTCTGCGCACGGTCAAAATAATAAAAATAACAATTCGTTTTGAATGGTGGGTGAAGTATATACGTATACGAGTTATTCTGGACTGATCCCTTAAAAGTGATCCCTTTAGGGATCAGATTAAATCATTAATATTTTGTTCTGGTCTGATCCCTAATTGTTAACTTACAATATTTTGTACAGTCAGCCACATAATTTGATGTACTTACCTATTTTAAGAACTTACTTTCTGCCATGGCCATAACTATGTATTTTTTGTTTTAAAATATAATTTAAATTAAGTATACATGTATACAGTGGTGAGTGGCGCCCCCAGTCGCGCGCATACTTAGAAAATAGTTGTATTGTTTCCATTAAATACTGTTACTTAGTACTTTATGATTTATTTTTTACAAAAAGATCAACAAACTGACACATACATAAGCTGAGAACTTCCTCTTTTTCGAAGTCGGTTGAGAATAGGTTCTGAAACCTTTTCCTGTACATAACAAATACATTTCTGTAAACCGCATCAAAATCGGTTCAGCCAAACGCGAGATAATCACCGACAAACATACATACAGGTCAAACTGATAACCTCCTAATTTGAAGTCGGTTAATAAATCTGGACTGATGGACTGAACTGACGCCAAAATAAGCGTGTGGAACCTCTCAAAGCAGCAATGGATTTACCATTACCATGCAATCAAATTCTTAAGAGCCAGTTTACAGCGATGCTAGCGCCATTCGCGAAAAAAATTAATATCTTCTAAACTAAGGCAAATATCAAAAATGTGATACTGTATGACACTAGATAATGTAGCCTAGTATTTTTTAGGGCACTTCTGTACAGCTTTTAGGTTGAAGACCAAATAAAGCTACAAAGTGTTACTAAAAGTGGCCACTTTTGGTAACAATCTATGTTTTTTTTTGTTCTTTTTACTTAGGACTACTTTGCTGTGCTTAAAAAATACTAGGCTACATTATCTGGTGCCATACAGTGCCACATTTTTGATATTTGCCTTAGTTTAGAAGATATTAATTTTTTTCGCGAATGGCGCTAGCATCGCTGTAAACTGGCGATCGAAATTGCTTAACTTGCGATCGAAATTGCTTATGAGAATTCGCCCCCCAAGTAAAAATACACGGAATGGTATCATGTCACGATATTTGATATACACTGCAAGTTGGAAGCTACTTTTTATTATTACGTGACATTATATTGATGATACGATTAAACTTATTATGTATTGTAGGAACATGGAATGTATTATTGAGTATTATGTGACATTAGGTAAGTTTGACGTTTGGTTACAGTTATACTTTGATTATTTCCCGGCTATATACGTTTATTTTTTAAATACAGGATGAATTTTTTTTAATGCCACCTGCCTGAGGGCAAGTACTACTAAAATAAACTGCTAAAAGGAAACATTACTTTATATTTGACAAGTAAGTGAAGTAAGTACCTTTGTAGTATGTCCAGGATTTTCTGCCTCCATTGGAATTACATCCACCTATAGTGTAGAAGATGGATCTACAGTATATACTTTATAAGTCTATACTATAGAGCCTCTAAATAATAATAATAATAACACATCACACTCAGAGCCCCTAACTAGAAAGAACCTGTATCTAGGGTGCCCCAAACATATACATACAGAGACGAACATTACTATTACTAGACTGGTAACAAACATCGAGTTCGCCCCGCCGGAATCGAACCCAGGTGCACACGCTTACTCAGTCCACATCACTGCCAACTGAGCTACGGAGCAGTCAATAAATAATTAATTAAGTAAGTAGAATCCTGTATATGTAGGGCCTAGGGTGTCCAAAACATTCAAACATGCAAACACACCCAGACCCAGGAAACAAACATCTATACCAATATTATAAAGAGGAAAGATTTGTTTGTTTGTTGTTTGTTTGTAACGAATAAGCTCCGGAAATACTGAACCGATTTGAAAAATTCTTTCACTGGTAGGAAGCTACACTATCCCCGAGTGTCATAGGCTATATTAGATTTTCAAAAAAATTAGGGATCCTTACTTAAACTCAAATAATGTAACCCAAGGTGCAATATTTTTTCCATTGTTTACATATTTTGACAGGTGGTTTGTTGTTGTTGTTTGTTTTTTTATGCGCCTATTCTGGGCAGTCAAAAGAACATAGTCTATAGAGCCAAGTCTTTAGTAGTATCCTTTATTCTATGGCGTAACGAAGTAAGCCGGGACAGCTCGTAGATCAAAACAATGTTCGCTCTGGCCTCCGAATTCGACGGCAACATCACTGCCAACCGTACCAAGGAGGTGGGCATACCTTTAAAAGTTTTTGTCAAACAGAAGGTGCTATTCTGTCGCGCTAAGCCTAAGCACTATCCTGACGCGTCTTACGCCAGAGCGACGTGACGTGTCGCTATAGCGATGCGCTCTTTGTATGATTGCGCAACTTACAGAAGTGCTGAAGCGTGTAAGCGTGTTTCCTCAAGAGGCGATATCGGTCGTGTTATAGGGGCTCGACAGCCAATAGAAATCGCTCATACAGTGGCGGACTAGGAGGCCGTAACAGATTAGTCTTTGGTTTCGTCAACCCTAGACTGTATTACCAAAGAACAAGAGCTATTTTGCAATACAGAAAAACCGGAAGTGGTCGGCGACCGTGTCCGCCACTGTACATCCACGAAGCCTGCCTGATTGGCTGTCGAATCCATATCGCACGACCGATATTGCCTCTTGAGGAAACACGCTAACGTGACATCAAAGAGCGCGACGATATAGCGTCGCGTTATGACACTCTAGCGCCGCGTCAAGGCCCTATTGCTTTTTGTCCTCTTTGTGTTTCTTTTTTGTATTGTCTTTAATGGAGGACGCAAAGCAATATTGCAAAAGCAGCCGTAAAAGCTCCTCAGGCTAGCATTCTAGTTCTAGCACGACGAAATACTTCCTTCTGTTTGACAAAGCCTATACTTAGATTTTTTTTTGGTTTTTTTTTTTTTTTGTGTCAAAATTTTCACGTAGTAGTTATATTTATTGGTTGCCTGGAAGAAATCGCTTTTAGTGATAAGTGTAACTTGTTCATTTATGTATTTTTTTGTTTGTTTTATGATTGCGATAAAGAATTCTCTAATCTAATCTAATCTTATTTTTTGAATGTATTTCAAACTGACTTCAACGAAGAATGTTATCAGTGTGACCTGTATGTATGTATGAATGTATGTATATATGTTTTTCTGCGATTATCTCGAGTTTGGCTGAACCGTCTTTGATGCGGTTTTCACAGAAGTATTTCTTACATTCTGGAGATGTATGTTTTAGTAACAATTTTAACCGACTTCAGAAAAGAGGAAGTTTTAAGTTTATGTTTGTGTCAATTTATTGAAAGCGGGTTCCTTTTTTGTAAAAATAAAAATGATCTTACATCAAAAACAAAAACGCATCCATGCCAATCAGACATTGAATGAAACGTTCTTACTATCTTGCATCTCCTTCTCTCTCGACCAATTTAAATATCCACCATCTCTTTCACAACGGAACTAAGGGCCAAAGCACTTTGTGCCCTTGAATGCGTCCTTAAAACTGCGCAGTTAGAATGACCTAAATTTCGCCCTTCCCTAAATTGTTTCCCCTTTTTATGAAATTGTTACTTATTTGTTACGATTTAGATGTTATTTTCGATTGCATTTAAAAACAAAGGGAATCTCTATGCATATCTGTAGGCAGGTGTAATATTAAAAAAATAAAAATAAACTAGCTGACTCGGCAAACTTCGTACCGCACTCTGATTTTTTGAGAATATTCTATGGCTTTTTTTAAAATCGGTTCAGTAGTCTCGGAACCTAGTAAATGCAAACAAACAAACAATCTAAATCTATCCTCTTTATAATATCAATACCTACAGATATATGAATGGATTTAGATCCTCTAAGCAAGACCAAAAGGGTATCGTAGAGATATAGTAGCACCTTAGAAATAAGTTAGCCTACACAAGTAAGTATGTCCTTATTCCTAAGGTTAGCACCTTGGAAGCCGTGACCAACACAATTGGGTATCATATTACCTAGATCCAGTATGACTGGCTGAGCCTTGATATCTTTCTGAGGGTTTGGACATCAATATATATAAAACTCTTCCGTTACTGACTGACTCACTGACTGACTGACTGACTGACTGACTGACTGACTGACTGACTGACTGACTGACTGACAGACAACGCAGAGCCTAAACTACTGGGCGTAGAAAGCTGAAAATTGGCACGTGGGTTCCTTGGGGAGTGTAGGTGAGCACTAAGAAGGGATTTCCCGAAATTCCCACGGGAACGGGAATAAACGCCAATTTTGTGTTTATGAGAAATCTGCGCGGGAAAAACCGCGGGGCAGCCTCTAGTAAATATATATAAAAAGACATTGGCTTCTTTGTCACCTTTTAGGAGTTACCATGAAACACAAACATAACAATGATCTCACGCCTTTATTCCCCGAAGGGTTAGGCAGACGCATCAGCTCACAAGATCCGGTCCCAAGTTTAGCAGAGTTTAAGTGTTTTAACCTTAAAATTATTTTTAAAGAAGGTTCCAAATAAGGACTTTGTAAAAAAACAATAAAACAAACAAAACAGTCAGTCAGTCAGTCAGTAACGGAAGAGTTTTATATACTGGGTGTTTCTGACAAGGCGGTAATAAATCAAAGGAGGGATTCTGCTCACCATAACTAACAACTTTCCCAAAGCAACATGGGTCAAAATCTCAAAAAAAATAACAGCTGTTCCATACATTGGTTCGATCAGCTGACGGGGTCAATGTACGAGACGGCTGATTTTTGTTTTGAGATTTCGACACATGTTGCTTTGGGAAAGTTGTTAGGTATGGTGAGCAGAATCCCTCCTTTGATTTATTATCGCCTTGTCAGAAACACCCTGTATATTGACTAGAGGCTGCCCCGCGGTTTTTCCCGCGCAGATTTCTCATAAACACAAAAATCCAGTTTTTTCCCGTTCCCGTGGGAATTTCGGAAAATCCCTTCTTAGTGCTCACCTACACTTACTAAGGAACCTACATGCAAAATTTTAGCCCGCTACTCCCAGTAGTTTCGGCTCTGCGTTGTCTGTCAGTCAGTCAATCAGACAGTCAGTAACGGAAGAGTTTTATATATATTGATTTGGTTACAGATCTGTGAATTTAATTAATGGAGAGACATAGAGACAACCATACGTACCATGGTGTTATCGTAGGGTATTCATCCAAAATTTGGGCCAGTAAGTAAGTAGGTCAATCCCTCCCCAAAATCGGTATTAAATAGCTATTACGATTGTGTGTTGTTTACGTTTTGTTACCAATGGTAACTTGATATATTCGAAGCAACGAAAATTTACTATTTTCAGATAAATGTCTAATTAGATAACGAAATTATTCAGATAAGTTTAGTCTAAAACTTTTAATTAATATATATAAAACTCTTCCGTTACTGACTGACTGACACTGACAGACAACGCAGAGCCGAAACTACTGGGCGAAGAAAGCTGAAAATTGGCACGTGGGTTCCTTGCGGGGTGTAGGTGAGCACTAAGAAGGTATTTCCCAAAGTTCCCACGGGAACGGGAAAAAACAGGTTTTTTGTGTTTATGAGAAATCTGCGCGGGAAAAACCGCGGGGCAGCCTCTAGTATCTCTTATAATTCAAAAGTTCTATTGAAGATTTCTGAAAATTCTTAGTTTGAGTACATCCTCACTGAGGTGTGGTCCTCCTGACCTGACCCACTAAAAGCGCTACCAGATCTCATCAACGTCTAGGGTCCGTCTAGCCACGTGGGGAGCCATGGCGCCTGCGCTAACCCTCAAACTAGCAAGCTCCACACCAAGTTGCCAAGTCAAGTTAGTATCGAACGCGCAACCGCACCGAGAGGTCATGTTGCGATGTCCGACGGCCGCGACTCGCCGACCAGGCGCCGGCTCCGCGATAGAGTCGACTTCTTCGAAAAAGTATGGTCCGGTTCATCAAGTTCAGACAACGTCGACGCAACCACAGACGTTGACGAGATAGAAAGACGTATAGAACAGCTGAAAAGGCATCCTGAATCGCCGAAGATCGAAGTCAAACTTCGGCATAAGGAGTCGCCTTCGCGAGAAGCGATACCTTGCGAGTTTAAGAGTGTTGAGCACCAGTTCGAATCGAGTTCGGGTAGTGGAGTTAAATACGTGAAGTTTGAAAGGGTTGTTGTTAAGAAGACAGTGAGTGAGTCGAGGAGTGAGGTCCTGGAGAGACCGGAGTCTCCTCAGCATGAGTGGTACTCGGAGTACAGGCAGCAGGCGCTGCACAATGCGCCAAGGAAGGAGTATGTAAGGAGCAAGTCTGAGTATGACTCGCATATTGCTGAGATTCGAGGTGGGTGTAATTTTAAAAGACAAATAGTTAAGTCTTTTTCTTCAATGTCCTTTTTCTGAACCCACTCATTAATTAAATGCTGATGAAGTTGGATTTGCAGTTGTGTAGCTCAATCAAGCCGAAACTGATTGAACTTAAATGTTTAGATAGAATAGGTTTGTAGAGAAAGAAAGAGATTTTTTTTTTGTATTGTATCCTTTAAAAGTTATTGTAAAATTAAAGGGAGCCCGAAACACATACAAAAACCATCATAGCATAGTTTGCTCTCTCCGGGATTCGAACCCGGACCTGTAAAGTCTAGTCACTGCCGACTGAACCCATGGAGGTGGTAGTAGTAGTAGATTTACCTAAACAAAAAGCCTTGAAAAACATAAAAAAACGAATGATGAGGTAATTTACGAAATGAGATCATTTTGCAAGATTGTAAACATTAAACGACTATGATTTACAATTTATGTAGGTTCTGTGAAACGAAATATAGTTCCTAACTAAGCGTAATAATAGTAAATTTTGAATTAAATTAGTGTGGATATTAAATTCTTTTAAGAACTAAATGTTCTGAAACTATACAAAAAACTCAAATTCAGTTCCAAATAGTCCCAATTATTTTATTTTTTTGTATTGTTGTAGCCATGTGTACGGTTCAGTAGTTTAAGCGTAATTACATAACAAACACTCACACAGAGTTACTTTCGCATTTGACTAGTATAGCTGATTATGTATAAAAAGATAACAGCCTAAAACAAATAATTAAAAACGGCCACTTTTGGCAACAATCACTTTGCTTTCTTGATCTCCTAATAATACTAGGCTGCATTATCTAGTGGAATACTGTTTCACATTTTTGACATTTGCCTTAGTTTAGAAGATTTTTTTTTCGCGGGTGGCGCTACTTTTGCTGTGTGTGCTATTAAGTGATTAAGTACATAATCACAATCGGTTAAGTTCGAGGTCACTAAATGGTGTTAAGGTTTCAACCTTGGTTATGTCACTTCTAAACTTGGCCCAATGACTGAACATTATTTAGGACTTTATCATGTTTTATTTAGAGTATCTTTTTGCTTGAAAAAGAGAAAAATAATAAGCAAACAGGAATTATAGTTATATTTTTGAGAACTCTCCAAAATATGACATCGCGGTTAAAAATAGTAGTTTTATTATTATATTTATTGTATTAGCTACTGGATTTTTCTGTATTGCAAAATAGCTCTTGTTCTTTGGTAATACAGTATAGGGCTGAAGAAACCATATATACAAATCTGTTACACCCTCCTAGACCGCCACTGTACGATTGTGTATTCAATAAAACAGGAATAAAATTAAACCAAAATTATACAAATTTATTGATAATACCTACCTAGGTAAAATACAAATGGGTAGAAATAGTGCCAAAGCAATGTTTTTTAATATCTACTTCATAAAGATACTAGTCGACCCGGCGAACTTCGTACCGCCTAACCTATTAGTTTTTTATTTATTTAACACTAACAGCACTATCCTTACAGGCTACCCTAATACAATAGTGCCGTGAACTTACAATTTATATATTAATATAACAAAATAAATATTAAAATAATAATTTGTAAATATACTTAAACTAGGATTATTATTATTATTTTTTCAATTATAATTTAATTAGCTAGGTAATTTAATTTCCTATATAATATATCTGTTTATCAGGGGTAACATAAAACAAACAGCGTTGCTTTTGTGAACTCACTCAGTGAGCAGTAAAACAGATCTGTACTCTCCGCGACCTTGTTTAGAGTGTGCAAGGCTCTTGGGAACGGAAGTATTTTGTGCATGTATTATTATTACTTATAAACCTTCCTCTTGAATCACTCTATCTTTTACAAAAAACCGCATCAAATTCCTTTGGATAGTTTTAATGATTTAAGCATACATAGGGACAGACGCGGGAAGCGACTTTGTTTTATACTATGTATTGATTGAAGATAAGTTTAATGCAACGCAAAATTTTAATGATGAATAAGAGTTAATCACTTATTTTATTTATGTTAGTTCTTTAACACAGCCGACAAAAAGAGACGATGCGTGGAAATTTTGTTTTTGATTTGTTAGTTTTGAATATTATTTTGCCTCTAATCTCGCGGTTATCACACACCAGCCTTAGTTTATATACATGTATTTATTATTATTATTATACTTGGGTTAAGAAGTGGTTTAGCTGTCCCTACCTACTTCATTTTATTACTTTTATACTATAAAACTACTGTAGATTTATAAAGGCAATAAATTATGATCAAGGATGGCTGACAAAGTCAAATTAAAAAAAAAAACTACTAAAAATAAAATGAAATAAATGTTTTACCAAAACGCAAAGGTAAACTACTAAGTTGGTAATTAATTTGAATTTTTACAAAACCATAATATTCCGAAATAAATAAACGCAAGTCTGTTATGGACTGTGGTTATGGAGTTGGACTAGAGTTGGACCAGTCTACTACGTGACGCCCTGCAGTACCGGGCCGAAGAATAGGACTGAGGTATCCCCTGCCTGTCGTAAGAGGCGACTAAGAGGGGACCCCGGGGTCGTTGGGTGCACGAGGCGGGGGCCTCGTGTAGTCATATAACGGCTTCGAGAAGGACGGCGGAACGCGGTGTCCCGTTTCCGCCGTCGAGCGTAGGAAGAGCCATCCGCGCTCAGGGGGGACTATCTTCACCTGTCCCCCGTGAAGAGGCTACACAGCCAATGCTGGGAGGGGTCGCGGAGAATTCCACAGGCTTACCCGCGACCCTCCTGCTATCAGCCGAGAAGGACACCGGCGGGGTTTTAGTGGGTGCGAACTCCACATAACCCTGCGACTCCCCCCGGGGCTGCAGGGTACTCGTTAGGAGTTTCCCCGCCTTAAAAAAAAAAAAAAAGTCTACTACGTGGGCCAAAAATAGTACTCAATAAGTAATTAATGAACGGTGTGCTAATTAAAAAAAAAAAAAAGTCTCACTCGTATCAGAAAGTAAACAAAATGTTATAATTGCAAATCGCAACAAGTATTGCGATTTACGAGAATGTATGTAAAAGATAATTCTCTATCTTATCACAGTAATGTTTACTCTATGCATAATTCATTTTGCCGGCCATTACGATTATATTCTTTTTACAAAACATTTCTTCGTTTAAAAACTTGAAAAGCCGCCAATCTGCTTGCCAAGAATGGCGATTATTGCAAGCCCTATGTTTTCCTTTTAGTCATTTAGTCATTTATATCAAGGAGGCTTGTAGTATGTTCAGAGTAAAATCTATGTCCAAAAGTGGACGCCTTTTGACTCATGACCCGACTAAGATACTCAGTGAATATTAAAGAATAACTAGCTCTGTTACAGCTTTATATAAAGTACTACGTACTAGTCAACCCGGCGAACTTCGTACCGCCTATACCCTATTAGTATTTTGTGCATGTATTTTAATTATAAACCTTCCTCTTATCACTCTATGTATTAAAGAAAACCGCATCAAAATCCGTGGCATAGTTTTAAAGATTTAAGCATACATAGGGACAGATTAGGGAAGCGACTTTAATATTAACTATGTATTGATACATAAATTTAGTCTGCATGTAAAAACGAGTCACCATACAAGTAACCAGAGAAGTTAGACCGCCAGGAAAGCCATTCTAAAACTATTGTATCTTTATGAATATTACGGTTAGTTTCTATTTCTTTACAAGTATTTTATCAAGAGTGTCTCTCGACTTTAGGTGTCGTTTCGCCTTGAACGTAAACACGGCTATAAAGCCTGGGATGATGTCACTTATCTCTACACTAGAGGTTGCCCCGCGGTTTCACTCCCGCAGATTTCTCATAAACACAAACATCCATTTTATTCCCGTTCCCATGGGAATTTCGGGAAATCCTTTCTTAGTGCTCACCTACGCTCCCTAAGGAACCTACATGTAAAATTTCAGCCCGCTACGCCCAGTAGTTTCGGCTCTGCGTTGTCTGTCAGTCAGTCAGTCAGTCAGTAACGGAAGAGTTTTATATATATTGATTCTGCAAGGCAGGTTTGCTCTGGCGACAGGCAGCAGCGATGTTTTTTTTTTTTTAATACAGACAGTGAATTCATTATCTCGTTGAAGGTTATTTTTGTTGGAATTTATTCCAATTTGAGCGTTCCAATACAAGCAGCTTCGCCTGCTTTCGGTTTTGAAATGTTTACCTACGTAGGTCAGTAATGAAGAAGTGTTGAGAAGAGTAGAAGAGAAGCGGATGATTTTGAACACCATAGAGATAAGAAGGGGAAAGATGATAGGCCATCTGATACGAAACGACATACTCATTTCATTACTAATATTATAGAAGGGAAGATTGAAGGAAAGAGACAGCGTGGACGACCAAGGGGAAGCTACTTTGACCAAATATGGGAGCGAGTCAGTGCAGAGTCGTATCGGATGGTCAAGCAGCTGGCGGGGAACAGGGTAGAATGGAGAAGGCTCCACCGACAAGAGTACAGCTCTTAAGAGAGAAGAAGAAGAAGACCTACGTAGGTAAATTATATAGATTTTCAGATTTCGTAGTAATTATCTCTTAAGTACATAGTTAAGTACTCAAAACCAGCAACATCTGGTCTGGTAGGGCACGGCAAAGATACCAATAGAACGATTATTAGTTCCAGTTAGTAAAATTACAAGCTATAATCTCTCTATGTGTCTGATACACAAAAAAGGGTGACCCGCCCCGCTACAATAGTGATGTTCGGCAATCAATAGACTTACCCTGTTATTCATAAAAAGTTAAAGAGCATTTTAGTTATTTGAAATATAATATGTCAATTAAGGATGTCACGTATTTACCATACAACAAACCAGAGAAGGAGACCTCCAGTACAGCAACTTAAAATAAACTGTATCTTTATGAATAAGACGGTATATATATCTGTGCTTTTTCCCTTTTTTTTTTTTTTAAGGGGAAATGCCTATCGCATTTCCCGACGCTCGGGGGAGCGTCGGGGGTATGTGGGGCTCGCACCCACTAAAACCCCTCGGCGGCCGTCTTGGCGCTTTTGGGAAGAACCCCGGGAACCACACATTATAGCGTCCGAAGTCTTCCCACGCTCAGCTACTATTAGCTTCATGCTCGGGGAGGGCATATTGTTCCCTCCCCGGCTCGCCTTTGGAGCTGCGGCGGCACAGTGCCACAAGTTGTGCCGCCGCCCATCTCAGGGCCGTTTGATGAGTGTGTCGGGCCCCCGCCCTTCACACCCACGACCCCAAAGACCCCTTTTAGTCGCCTCTTACGACAGGCAGGGCATACCGTAGACCTATTCTTACGCCCGGACCTACAGGGCTTTGTGCTTTTACCCTGCGAGAAGAATTTTGGTGATTTAGTTTTGTTTCATCAAAAAGCAATCTTTATCATTCTGCCAGTAGTATTCAATTACTCAGTCTGCTTTGAATTTGAATGTATGATCTCATAACGCATTAATTCGGTTTTTAGATGTTTCTTGTTACTTAAACATTGTAGTTTTTCGACTAAGTTCGTTACCTATACGAATTTATGATATGTCATATTAAAGTAGGTAATATATTTATTGTGTTTAAATTTCGATTTGAGGAAAGAGTGCTACTACTTCCAGCTTCAACTTCATCAACATTAACGTACATAAGTAAAGTTTAATAGGTTTCCTGTCCAATTAATCAAAATATAATTCATGAACCAAATGAATGAATGAATGATCTCTTTATTCTTTTTTTCCAAATCTTCACAAGTCATATATTATGAGCAAATTCATAAGCCATTTCAAGGGCTTTTTTACGTGGACGTTAAAGCACAAATTAAATTTTTAGTCATTTACGGCTCTACCACAAAAAGAGTTAAACCTGGTCTAAATCACTAGACTAGGTTTAAATCTCAATTTCGTCATAATACAAATTTGCAATTTAGACCGGTCTAACTTTTTTGTGGTAACAGGGTTAGGGACGTGTAAAGCACACCTTGTTTAGAACAAAATAAAACCCTGGGTATTCATTCCCTTTGAAGATATTATCCTCTAAAAACAATAACAGAAAGCAATTTAAAAATGAAAACGCTAGACGTATTACGGCTCTACCACAAAAAGAGTTAAACCTGGTCTAAATCACTAGACTAGGTTTAAATCACTATTTCATCATACAAATTTGCGATTTAGACCGGTCTAACTTTTTTGTGGTAACAGGGTTAGGGTCTAAAGATGTTGTTTTATGGAGCAGGAAATCTAATAACACTAATAATCATATTTTTACTAGTCGACCCGGCGAACTTCGTACCGCCTAACCTATTACTATATTGTGCATGTATTAAACTTATAAACCTTCCTCTTTAATCACTCTATCTATTAAAAAAAACACTTCCAAATCTTGTGTATTATTTTAAAGATTACTTACAAATACTTATCTGAAAACCGCATCGAAATCAGTTCAGCCAAACTCGAGATAATCGCGGACAAACATACATACAGGTCAAACTGATAACCTCCTTTTTTAAAGTCGTTTAAAAATACTTCAAGGGGTAAGGAGTTCTCCGTGTTAGCTAGTAAATAATATTCATGTGTTGGTTGCGTCTTGCGTCCAATGCTGTTTACAAAAGGTAAGTTGGACTACCACGGCCTCGCCGGGCCAGACCAGAATGCAAAACGAGCAAGTCTGGAAATTTACGATGCGCCCAGACAGAGCTTGGACCGGTAGGGCTGCATGCACGTTGTTTTTTAGGTCCTTTTAATTAAGGTAGGTAAGACCCTCTAGTATCCTCTTGCGTTGTGTTTTGTTGGTTTGTTTATGGTTAAACTGCTAAACCAAAGCTATGTGCTAGCGCGCCAAGCTAAACGCAAAATCTAACTTTTCTCGGTATTTGCGAACAGCTAGAGATTGGAGTTAAATTTAAATTATGAACATTTATATCTACTAAATATATAAAAATGAATCGTGGTCGTTAGCCTTGCTAAAACTTGAAAACGGCCAGTCTGATTTAGCTGATTCTGGTCTTAAAATGCTTGTAGTACTTAGTCCAGGGAAGGTTTAAAAGGTGAGAAAATATGGATGGAGTTTTTTAAGAATTGTAAGGCGCGATACAAAGTTCGCCGGGACAGCTAGTAAATTAATATTCCCCGAAGGGTTAGGCCCACAGGCTTCTTCCCCATTCGCCTGAATTTTTTCGCCTGAAACCAAGCTCTCATCGAGCTGGAACCACCTTGGGCTGAGTCTATACTCTACTGAAATGGAGTCAAGTCCATTTAATTAAATTTATTAGAAACTAGTCGACCCGGCGAACTTCGTACCGTCTAACCTATTACTATGTTGCTCATGTATTATAACTTTAAACCTTCCCCTTGAATCACTCTATCTATTAAACAAAACTGCATCAAAATCCGTTGCATAGTTTTAAAGATTGAAGCATACATAGGGACAGACGCGGGAAGCGACTTTGTTTTATACTATGTATTGATATTGATTAACTGTGATTTAATGCCCTTTTGACGATTTTGCAAACATTTCCTGGCAGCCCTTAAATCCCAACACCTTAACCTCGTCTTCAAGTCACAGTCAATAAAGAGGAAAATCGTCTGACAAAATGCAGTTTTTGCAAACTCCCATATATACGTGGGCGCAACTGGTTCCGTATGCCTTTGGTTTGCAGAATAGTGTCAACGACCTTTACTGTTGTTACGAGCAGGCTTTCAGAAGTTTAACCTAGTTTGAGAAAAATCTTTTTTTAAGTACTTAAATCATCATCAATACATAGTATAAAATAAAGTCGCTTTTGGCGTCTGTCCCTATGTATGCTTAAATCTTTATAACTACGCAACGGATTTTGATGCGGGTTTTTGTAATAGATAGATTGATTCAAGAGGAAGGTTTATAAGTATAATACATGGACAAAATACTTATAGGTTAGGCGGTACGAAGTTCGCCGGGTCGACTAGTACTTAGTATAAAATAAAGTCGCTTCCCGCGTCTGTCCCTATGTATGCTTAAATCTTTATAACTACGCAACGGATTTTGATGCGGGTTTTTGTAATAGATAGATTGATTCAAGAGGAAGGTTTATAAGTATAATACATGGACAAAATACTTATAGGTTAGGCGGTACGAAGTTCGCCGGGTCGACTAGTACTTAGTATAAAATAAAGTCGCTTTTGGCGTCTGTCCCTATGTATGCTTAAATCTTTTTAACTACGCAACGGATTTTGATGCGGGTTTTTGTAATAGATAGAGTGATTCAAGAGGAAGGTTTGTAAGTATAATACATGGACAAAATACTTAAAGGTTAGGCGGTACGAAGTTCGCCGGGTCGACTAGTAAAATATAATTTATTAAATTTAGTACTTACAAAATATTTATTTTTATTCAAAGGATATCTTAATTAAAACTACAATTAAATTGGATAAAAACATTGATTTTGTTTTATAAAAACGCATGAGACGAGGTTGGATGGTTGATTTGAATCGTCACCCATGCGGCCAGAGATTTCTGTAACGTTATTTTCAAATCTTAAAAGCACAAATCTTAACAATCGCAGTTCAGTTGACGGTAACGTTGACTGTGAGCACGGAGATACGGTTTCGATTCCCGATGGGAGCAAACTAACATTGTTATTGAACTAATATTTCCTGGCTCTGGGTAAAATACTAGTTTCGGGAACCCTAGATTTAATCTTTAAGTCGTAGTAAGATTTGATAATTAGTTTTTTTTTGCAAAAAAACTAGGGATTTTGCGAACACCCGGATAATTTGATATATAAGCATTACTTTTTTTTCAATCATCCTGACATAACGCAGTTTTTATGCAAAAAACCTAGTATAATTGAAAAATCTGAAACCTGCCTTTACTCTGAATGGCTAGATTATTGCTTGCTGGTAAACTCTTATTCTGATTGGTTCTCTGTAGCGACAAAGGATATTTTAACGAACCAATCAGATTAAGAGTTTACCAGCAAGCAATAATTTAGCCAATCAGAGTTAAGGAAGGTTTCAAAGTGTTCAATTATACTAGGTTTTTTGCATAAAAACTGCTTTATGTCAGGATGATTGAAAAAAAAAGTAATGCTTACATCAAATTATCCGGGTTTTCGCAAAATCCCTAGTTTTACCTACGACATATATTACCAACCAATATTTTAAAGAGAAAAGTTTTGATTGTTTGTGTTGCATAGGCTCCGAGACTATTGAGCCGATTTCAAAAATTCTTTCACTGTTGGGAAGCTACACTATCCCCGGATGACATAGGCTTTAAAGAATATTCTCAAAAACTCAGAACGCAAGGCGGTACGAAGTTTGCCGTGTCAACTACATAGAACCTTTTAAATCTGCATACATTGTGCTATTGTTGTTATTCGTAGGCTATTGTATATTATTATGTAATGTGTGTTTTTTTGCTGTAAATAAATATTTTCTTTCTTTCTTTCGTTCATCAATATATTATATAAAACTCTTCCGTTACTGACTGACTGACTGACTGACTGACTGACTGACTGACTGACAGACAACGCAGAGCCGAAACTACTGGGCGTAGCGGGCTGAAATTTTGCATGTAGGTTCCTTAGGGAGTGTAGGTGAGCACTAAGAAGGGATTTGCCGAAATTCCCACGGGAACGGGAAAAAAACGGGATTTTTGTGTTTATGAGAAATCTACGCGGGAAAAACCGCGGGGCAGCCTCTAGTTTACTATGTAAATGCAATGGCCTTGTAAATCGATGATTCGATTTATATACGCTGACACGCTGACCTTTTGACTTTAAACCCAGTTGATACGATTGTTAAAGAAAATAACAACTTGTTAAGTCATTTCTATAAATAAGTAAGGAGGTCCGGTAAACATTGTATTCACTTAAATCGGAACAATATTCAATTTGATAAGAAATTGGCACTACAAATAATTCAAGAATATTTTGTAGAGACATTAAAATACCTAATTAATACTAAAGTATTTGTAAGGTATTTGTGTAACTAACGCCCTGCAGTACTGGGCCGAAGATAGGACTGAGGTATCCCCTGCCTGTCGTAAGAGGCGACTAAGAGGGGACCCCGGGGTCGTTGCCTCGTGTAGTCATATAACGGCCCCGAGAAGGACGGCGGAACGCGGTGTCCCGATTCCGTCGTCGAGCGTAGGAAGAGCCATCCGCGCTCAGGGGGGACTACCACCACCTGTCCCCACGCGAAGAAGCTAAACAGCCAATGCTGGAGGGGGTCGCGGAGTTGAACATAACGATTGAAAGATCACCCGTGACCCCTTTGCCAACAGCCGAGGTAGACACTGGCGGGGTTTTAGTGGGTGCGAACCCCACATAACCCTGCGACGACCCCCGGGGTCTCAGGGTACTCGTTAGGAGTTTCCTCGCCAAAAAAAAAGGTATTTGTGTAACTAGAGCTACATTTATAACAATAATATGTCTAGTTTTAAGTTTAGTCTTTTCACGTATTTTTTTAAAGGCTCTGATGGTGTCCTTACGTGTGCTGCTGTAACTGTGTGCATATTATTTATTTTAACACCTGTTTCTATCACAAAAATACATTCTTTGGTGATGACCTAATAAAATATTTATTTGAGCTGAACTTCTTAGGCTAAATAAAATTATTCACAATACAAAGTTGACATTTAGTTTCTGCGACTTACTAACAGTTAAACCACGAAATGCGAGGCGGTCAACTAACAAGCGTGACGTCACGGCTACCACAATCGTGCGATGATCTAATACGACCTTGGCACACACGCTGGGCTGCGATTCTTGCTAGATCCAACTTGACATTCAAAGTCAGTGATTGCCTGTTTGGAGCATACTAGCTCGAGTTTGCACTCAGACAAGTCGTTCTTGAGTACAGATTTGTCTGGCTAGAGCCGTCGTAGAGAAACTCCGTCGTGCGTATGCTTTACTGCCTTGAAGTCGGGACGGGACGCCACTGGACTGTGTACCAATTTGGTGCTTTTCAATACCATCTAAAGACTAGCTGTTTTGAAATTCTTTCTTAAAATTAATATTAACTAGTGGCTTCTTGGGATGTTAGTAGACTTTGAATAATAGTAATAATAATACCACATCACACTCAGAGCTCCTAACTCCTTACTAGGAAGAACCTCTATCTAGGGTGCCCGAAACACTCACAGAGACAAACATCACACCCAGACCGGAAACGAACATCGATATTTATCATATCAATATTCGCCCCGCCCGGGAATCGAACCCGGGTGCACACGCTTACTCAGTCCACATCACTGCCAACTGAGCCACGGAGCAGTGATAAATAAATATACAGGTGGATCTCTTGTAAGTGTAACACAAAATACAAGCAATGTATAGTTATCATATTCAAAATTATTTTCATTTCCTGTTTCATTGTGAAGGGCAATATAGATCTCCAGTTTTGCAAAACCTTTTGCACCTTATCTAGCCATTTTTGAAAACTTTCCAGAAAATTATTAACCACCAATTTTATTTTTAATTTTAATTATTAGCTTTGAAAAAACATTGACAATCATCATCGATAAATACATAATTTGAGATTTTGACATTAGGTAAACTGTGTAAAATAGCAATAGCATGCAATGCCGAAACAATAAAAAACAAATAAATGCAAATAAATACTAGGTATATATTTATTTTTGCTTATTGTTTCAATTTTATTACTAAAATACTATATTTTGATATTTTTTTTCAAGCCGGATAAAAAAAACAGCGAGTTTTTGATTAAACGGCATTCAATACGGTATTTTCAAAAACAGAATCGTGCCTCGCAGGTTGACCCTCGCGCGGTGATCGATTACTTTCAGCAGCCAATAAACAGATGTTTCTTAGAATCACTCTCTTGAAGTTTGAAGTGACATGCTTAGTTTTAACCGACGGGAACTTGGCCTAAATTATTAGGATAATGTTATAAAGATAGTATATCATCTTCTTCGTCTTCTTTTGTGGAAAAGAGAAGTGGTTGCACTTAGCTTACGGTTTTGAAGACATCTAAGCATTTAATAAATAAATAAATAAATAAGCTCATCAGCAAACTACAGGATGAGGCTTTTTTTTAAGGCGGGAAACTCCTTACGAGTAGCCTGCAGCCTCGGAGGGAGCCACAGGGTTATGTGGAGTTCGCACCCACTAAAACCCCGACCGTGTCCATCTCGGCTGTTAGCAAGGGGGTCAAGGGAGATCTTACGATCTTTATGTTCAACTCCGTGACCACATGATGAGGCCTGGCTGCTCCAATGGCCCAACTAGCCATAATATTATAAATAATAATTCTAAATCAGTGGTTCCTAAAGGGGTCCAGGGTCCAGGTGACCCACAGGAGACTCGACGACGACAACAGGGGTTGACGTGTAAAAAAAAGTTTTCTGACTTTTGGGAATATACTTACCTTGTAAAAATGTATTTCAAAGGGTAGCAATAGCAAGTAGTTTCACCTAGTTTAGTGATGAAGTGGTCCGCTGTAATAGAATCAGATTTTTTTTTTTAACTGGTCTAGCCTAGACCGTCTAAGTATTAAAAAAAATCGAGGAACCGTTGCTTTAAACGTTCAAGGAACGTAGGTTACTTTTAGTGCCTTAAAATGGCTCTGCACCTTTGTGTTCGTGACAACAACTGTTTACCTCACACTAGCAGCCATAACCTTGGCCCTTAAGCCCTTGGTCGTTGACTGAGAAAAGAAAATGAATGAAGCGTGTCATCACCGGAAGTGCGTTGCACAAGATCAAACTCGGGACCGCGAGGTGTTCAAGGTAAATGGCAAAGTGGGGCACGCCGCGCCGTCTTTTGGACTAGCGTTCTGTTCTATAAAATCTAATAGCCCGGTGGTTCATTTAGCAGTGATGACTGATCTTCGGCGGTCCGGTTAGGTTCGATTCCCGGCGGGGCCAACATTTCCTAGGTCGGTCTTTAATCTGTGCTAGCTTTCTGTTCTATAAAACACAAGTTTATTGGACTAGCGTTCTGGTCTATAAAATCAAATAGCCAGGTGGTTCAGTTAGCAGACTACTTACATGACTGTTACTTCGGCGGTCCGGTTAGGTTCGATTCCCGGTGGGGCCAACATTCTAATGATGGAATTTTTTTGGTTTGTTTCCTGGTTCGGTTGTGTATGTCCGTAGATGTTTCGGGAGCTCTAGGCACAGGTTCTACCTAGTTAGGGGCTCTAAGTGATGCGTTATTATTTATTATTAGCTGACCCGGCGAACTTCGTACCACCATGCGTTCTCGATTTTTAAGTATATTAAATAGCCTATGTTATCCGGGAATAGTTTAGCGTTCCAACAGTAAAATATTTTTTCATATTCATTAATTTTGGAGCCAATTCAATGCAAACAAGCACACAATAAAATCTTTCCTCTTTTTATTTTGGTGGTATAGAAGATTATATTCTTCTTCTTCTTCTTATCCTGTTATCCCAAGCGGGGACATATAAGATTATCTTAGCTGAATCTTAAATAAAATATGCTTTACAATTTAATGATATCATAGTTTATCTGGTTCGCCTTCTATCTGGAAATCAATTAGTTTAACGGCTCTGCCAATGATATTGACATTGAGACTGTTTATACGTTTTTATGTCTCTAATTAGCAAATTTTATGACTACTTCTATAAGATTTCTTCAATGTTAATTCAAAATTGTATCAATTACGGAGGACCTTTTGTATGTTCTTCTTTACAAGTTGCTCTTCATTTTATCATGTTCACAGTTTTTTTTTTGTCATAAAAAACTCGCCAAATTTAGCTTATTCAAGTGGTCTCTTTAATTTTAAAATTTTAAAATTTACTGCGCAGTAAGTAGGTATCATAGTTTTACATTTCACAAATGAAAATCATACTTTTCGTTTTCACAACAACACACTGACAAGTCCAATTATAGCGGTGGCCAATGGAAGAACAGTTGGCTTCAGCTTCAGTTCCTTGCAGCTGAGGTCGTAAGCTGAAATGGCCTCCATTTCACCATATAACCGACTGACGACGCGCGTCAGTGAAGGCGCGCAGGTCCCGAGTGACGAGTGACCGTAGGCATCTTGCTATCAATGTTTAGTTATTTTATTTTGTTTATGAAACATCTCTTTGCAAGTTGTATTTTATTTTGTCTTTATTTTATCTTTGTAATTATGTCGGTTTTGGTGAATAAATGTTTATTCTATTCTATTCTATTCTCTCGCTCAACACGCTGGTTCTAAAACTAAACGTAACTTAGACTCTAGATAAAGTATTTTAAATTAATGCAAACCAGCCGTTTTACAATCTGCACCTGTATCTCACGCGATTCTACCAAACTTTGCAAAACCTGCCAGTTTTTCCTGATAGAGAGAGAGACTCAATTTTGTTGTAAATTAATGCCTTTTACTTCGTTACATCCGATCGCTTTTAAGTTTCAGGGTTGAGATTTCAGTTACGAAATTATTTTAATTTACAGTTTATTGTTATATTAATAACTAGTCGACCCGGCGAACTTCGTACTGCCAAACCTATTACTATCTTGTGCATGTGTTACACGTAGAAACCTTCCTCTTGAATCACTCTATCTATTAAAAAAAAACGCATCAAAATTCGATGTATAGTTTTAAACTTTTAAGCATACATAGGGACAGACGAGGGGAGCGTCTTTGTTTTATACTATGTACTAGAGGCTGTCCCGCGGTTTTTCCCGCGCAGTTTTCTCATAAACACAAAAATCCCGCTTTTTCCCGTTCCCATGGGAATTTCGGGAAATTCTTCTTTAGTGCTCACCTGCACTCCCTAAGGACAATACATGCAAAATTTCAGCCCGCTACCCCCAGTAGTTTCGGCTCTGCGTTGTCTGTCAGTCAGTAACGAAAGAGTTTTATATATATTGATTGATGATTGATGATAATGTAATAACGCATCATCAGAGGCTCTAATTATGAATAACGCCTACACGTTATGTAATGGCCAAGAAAACATACAAAGATATACAAACAAACACAAACTCATAAAAAAAACATCGATATCCATCGCTGGGAATCGAATCCGAAATTTAGAGGTCACAGTCAATATAACTGCGTCAGTTATTTAAACGTATAGGTTAGTTTTTTTTGCCGTTTCGGCGCTGGATATTTGGAAGACTTCCTTCCTTAGCATATCGGTATTCGATGCCGTTATCACGCACAGCTCTTAATAATGAGGGGTTTTCGTTTTTGAAAGTTTTAATGGTTCTGGGAGAATGCTAATAGATGGCACTGTATAGCCAATGTATGTAGGTGTAATGTCAACGTCAAATCTGATTGACCTGACTGATTGAATTCATATAGAATTTGACATTTAATCTGATTGCTAGTGCCATCTTATGGCAGTCTCTGTAACTAAAAGTGACAGTTCGAAAACCACTCATTATAAATTTTGTGGTTCTTACTGAATCATCAGCGTTGCATTGCATCACTTGCAGCATATGCTGAGTCTACTCACATGTCTTTAGTAGTCTATTTCTTGCTTAATGTATGTAAATATTGTAAGTGTAGTGTTGATTTATATTTGTGACGGGTAGTCTTTAATAAAGCAGTCTAAATCAAGTCGTCTTGTTATTCACTACATGGTGACAGCGGTGCTAAAATAATTAAGTAAAAACGCGTTTACGTGAAGTTATACATTACGAAAAGTATTTACTTATACATACGGACAAGCTGTGATAGGTATTTCGGAAAATGGAACACGCTAGACCTCCAGCGGAGTTGGTTCTAGAAGGCGGGCCGGCCAACCGCGCCGACTCATGGCGGCGATGGCTGCGACAATTTCAAGTTTTTGTCAAAGCCTCCGGGGTGCACAAGGAGCCGACCGACGTGCGAGCAAGTCTGCTTGTCAACCTGATAGGCGCTGAGGGTTATGACATCTACACGACCTTCAAGTTCGCCAAGGAGGAGGAACGCGAAGATATCGACAAACTTGTGGAAAAATTCAATGCTCATTTCGGGACAAAAACTAGTACCACCGTCGTGAGATTCAAGTTCTTTACAAGAAATCAGGAACCAGGCGAAAGCATCGACGAATACCTAACGGCGCTAAAACTACTAAGCCAGAAATGTGAATTTGAGCATTTGGAGGACGGGTTACTGCGCGATCGCATAGTTTGCGGGGTCGCGGACAGTACCGTACGTGACCGGTTGCTCAGGACGGACGACTTGACGCTGGAGAGAGCTGTGAAGGTGTGTCAGGCCAACGAAATATCCAGCGGTGATGTGCGGCAGATTGAAGGTGTCAAGAGTGAGGCATCGGTCGACGCCGTGTGGAATTCGAGTGCGACGCGTTGGCGCGGTGGCGGCGGCGGCGGCGGCGCCGGGCGCGGAGCGGGCTCGGAGCGCGGGCGCTGGCAGCGCGGCGGTCGCGGCGCGCCGGTGGCGGGCCCGGGGCAGCTCGGGGCAGCGTCGGCAGCGAGGCAGTTGGCGGCGGCGCGGGCTTGCGCGGCTTGCGGTGACGTGTCCTGTACCGGGGATGCTCGCTGTATCGCTAGGAAAGTGAAATGCTTTTTGTGTGGTGAAAAGGGACATTACAAAAATATGTGTCCAAGGAAAAGTGCGAGACGTGTTTACGAACTGAAAGAAAACAGTAGCGACTCTTATGACGAGGACTTGTATTACGTGTCAACTATAAAGTGCAAGGATGTAAATAGTTTGCAAAAGGACGCTAAATGGTATGAAAACTTAACATTGCATAATTCTAAACAGGTGCACAGATTTAAACTTGACACGGGCGCTGATATAAATGTATTATCAAAGTTAAATTACCTATCGTTAGGCTTTTCTTTGTCGGATTTAATTAGCGATAATACAAGAGCTCAATCATTTTGTGGAAATTATTTATCTATTATCGGGTCTAGTACAATGAAATGGGTTTATAAAAACAGGATATTTAAACTAAAGTTCTGTATTTCCGAACAAGACTGTCAAAGTATTCTGGGTAATGAAACGCTGGAATTAATGGGGTTAGTAAAGCGTGTATACTCACTTAATATCGCTGAATATCATGATTTGTTTCAAGGTTTAGGTAAATTACCAGGTACATATAAAATACCGATAGAAAAAAATGCCAACCCTTGTATCTGCCCGGTTAGAAAAATTCCTGTAGGTGTTCGGGACCAGCTGTTGGTAGAACTGAATAAAATGGAAAAATTAGGAGTCATACGCAAAATTACTCATCCCACTTCATGGGTGAATGGTATAGTTATTGCGGGGAAGAAGGATGGTTCTTTTAGAGTTTGTATTGATCCGCGTCCGCTCAACCGCGTCATACGGCGACAGCACTATCCACTGCCAACGCTAACTGAGATAGCGACCAAGCTGGCGGGCGCGCGGCTCTTCAGCAAGCTGGACGCAAAATCTGGCTTCTGGATGGTCCAGCTAGACCTGGAAAGTGCAGACCTCTGCACATTCGGAACGCCGTTCGGCAGGTACCAGTACTTACGTTTGCCTTACGGCATTAATTCGGCTTCAGAGGTGTTTCATGCTAAGGTAAGGCAGCTGCTGGAAGACCTGGAAGGCGTTGATTCATTTGTTGATGACGTCATTGTGTGGGGAGCAACTAAGGAGGAGCATGACTCCAGGCTGCAACGTCTGCTGGAAAGAGCTAGACAGGTCGGTATAAAATTTAATAAAGAAAAATGTCAGTTTGGTGTCGGTGAAGTTACGTACCTGGGTCACACGTTCAATGCTGAAGGCATGAAGATAAACAGTGCGAAACTTAGGGCTATTACAGACATGCCGAGCCCCAGTGACCGGCAGTCGCTCGAGCGGTTCATGGGTATGGTAAACTACGTAAGTAAGTTTTTACCAAATTACTCAGAAAAGGTGAGTCCACTGCGCTGTTTACTAAAAAAGGACAGCGAGTGGTGCTGGGGCGAGAACGAGGAGAGAGTAGTTAGTGAGCTGAAGCGCGCGCTGTGCAGTGCGCCGGTGCTGCGGCTGTTCGATGTGCGCGAGCCCGTCGTGCTGTCGGTGGACGCGAGCTCGCGCGCGCTGGGCGCTGTGCTGCTCCAGGGCGGGCGGCCCGTCGAGTTCGCGTCGCTCACACTTACAGACACACAGCAACGGTACGCGCAGATCGAGAAGGAAATGCTCGCTATCGTGTTCGCTCTTGAACGTTTTCATCAGTACGTGTTTGGTAAAAACGACGTTTTAGTGGAGACAGACCACAAGCCGCTAGAGCCACTGTTCAAGAAGGCGCTGGACGCTGTGCCGGCACGGCTGCAGCGGATGATGCTTCGTGTGCAACGGTACGATTTTACAGTTACCTACAAGCCAGGTAAGTACATGTTCATTGCCGATACTCTTTCAAGGGCTGCTCTTCCTGATCTAATGAACGAAAAAGTGTCAGAAGAGGTCGAGGAACAGACTTGTTTTATAATTAAAAACGTTAGGTTTAGCGATTCTAAACTAGAGGAATTGAAAAAACATTATAAAACGGATGACGAATCCAGGGTTCTGATTGAATATATAAAATCAGGTTGGCCACATACAAAACAAGAAACAGAGGAATGCGTTCGTGCTCATTGGGGTCACAGGGAATGTTTCGAATTCATAGATGGGTTAATCTTAAAAGATAATTTAGTTTTCATCCCGAAAGCGCTCCGAGCGGAGATGGTAAGTCGCGTGCACGAGGGCCACCTAGGGATCGATCGCTGCAAGCGGCGAGCTCGTGACGTCATGTGGTGGGTCGGCATGTCGCGCGCCGTGGAGGCCGCGGTGCGCGGCTGCCGCGTGTGCGCCGAGCACGCGGCGCGCCCGCAGAGGGAGCCGGCGCTGCCGCATGAGATACCATCATTGCCATGGGATAAAGTAGGCTCAGACATTTTCGAGTATGGGAAACGGTATTTCTTACTTTTAGTTGATTATTTCTCTAATTTTATTGAGGTCGCACCTATTAGCGGTTTATCATCGAAGAGCGTAATTACAGCGATGAGAGATCAATTTGCTAGACACGGAATACCTAAAGTTTTAATAACTGATAACGGCCCTGCGTATTCGTCTAAAGAATTTAGAGATTTTTCAAATGAATGGGGTTTTAGTCATACAACTTCGTCTCCCCATTACCCACAATCCAACGGCAGGAGTGAGAGGGCCGTAAGAACAGTTAAAAACTTACTAAAAAAATCAATAACGTCAGGTAGTGATTTTTATATAGGTCTGCTTAATTACCGCGCGACACCTAGAGAGAATATCGCAAGCCCGGCGCAACTACTCATGGGTAGACGATTGAATACGCGTCTACCTGTATACGTTAGTAAGTTGGAGCCAGAGAGAGACAACAACGATGATCATCAGAAAATGCTGGTGAACCAAAACAAAAATAAGGTATGGTACGACCAGCGAGCGCGGCCGCTTCCCGTTTTGAGGGCCGGTGATACGGTAGCGGTGGAGGTGGAGGCCGCGGGGCGGCGCGGGCGGCGCGAGGCGCGCGTGGTGGGCCGCGCTCCCGAGCCGCGATCCTATTTTTTGGCTGACAGTTCCGGCAAGGTTTATAGGAGGAACAGACGGCAGCTCGTCAAGCTGGTTGAACCACAGGTTACATCTGGTGATGCCTCACGGGAACGATGCGAGAGTGCAAGTAGCCGCGGTCAGAATACTTCTGAAAGTTTTGATTCATGCACAGATACACAATCAGACTCAGAGCCACCAGCTGACAAAAATAAACAACAGCCAAGTAGTACTGACCACCTACAAAAGCCGGTCTCATCACGGGGAATAAGGGCAGCTGCAAAGGTGGCAAGAGATAAAATTAGGAAACGTAAACAGTAAAAAAAAAAAAAAATGTTCTTAATTAAATAGGGAAGATATAAGTATATTATGTTCCTACTTAGGATTAAGTTCGCACCATTGTTAACATTAGTATCTAGGGTTGCGTAGTAACTATTGTACCTTTTATGTAACTTTTATTTTGCTTAAAATTCATTATATTATTCATTGTGTTTATTTGTAAGAAAGAGATGTAGTGTTGATTTATATTTGTGACGGGTAGTCTTTAATAAAGCAGTCTAAATCAAGTCGTCTTGTTATTCACTACAGTAAGTATGTGTGATTAAAGATATACTTATCACGTAAGAAATATACCATCTGTGAAAACATGACTAGATTTATTTCTAAAAGTAATTTGAGCAAGTACAGCTTGACAAAAGTCTAGAAAATTTTGTGGGCGCTACTTTGTATGTAAAATTACTATGTTACTTTTATTCACTTTCTTCATAAATTAAACACCGTTTAGTTAAAATCAAAAATTACAAATTCATGAAAGGGTTTCCAACTCAAAATATAAATGTTTCCGCGTTTCAAGACATTCTTACCAAGCTGTAGGGTACACGGTTACGTATCTTAAAGTAATTCAGTTTATTAAATTAAAAGCTACTTAAGAAAATATTCTGGTAAAACCATGAACCATCAAAAAGCGGGGTCCCCTCGGTGCCTGGCAGTGCCGGCTGCGTGCCACTAGACTCGCTCCAGTGCGTGTCAGAAGGCATGCCGATACTTCCTTGTCTGAGACGTTGGTTTATGGGGTCAGGTTTCAGTTCAGAAAGTTGTTTGAAGGAATTTTGCATTGTTAGGTAGCGGGCGTTAGCTTTTTGGTAGAAAGACATTATTTCGTCTGTTTTGATTTAAAAAAAACTGGAAAACCTATTTTGATAAAAAAAAAATCAGGAATATTTAGGAAACCAATTCTTTCTACTAGTCCCACGCTATGATCCTTCGATAGCAAAAGGGCTAAACGAATCTACATAACGCTTTGGAAAATATCTGACTGACGATCTATTGGGCGTCATGATTTATCTATTTACTAAACTCATTTTACATACTGACAACCTCCGTGGTTTAGTGGCAGTGATGTTGGCTGTGACCTCGGAGGCCCGAGTTCAATTGCCATGAATATCGATGTTTGTTTCCCGGTGCATCCTAGATACAGTTTCTCAATAGGGGCTCTGAGTGTATGCGTTATTTACAAACTCACAGATCCAGACTTCACCGTTAAATCTTGTCGAGGTTGTCTGTTAAATTTGGTTTCTATTGTTATCCACCTACACTACATTGACTGACAAAGCGTCTGGCCATTTGTAGTCATCGATTGTACGTGTTGTGAAGCTGATAGCTTTGTTATGATAATCCAATACGCAGAAATGTGTTAGTTAATACAGAGAAGTAGGTATACAACTGGAAAATAATCAGAAAGTAATGGACTTCATGTTATTTAGGATGTATTTTTTTAATGATGGACTCAATCAAATCAAATCAAATAATTCTTTATCAATATATATAAAACTCTTCCGTTACTGACTGACTGACTGACAGACAACGCAGAGCCTAAACTACTGGGCGTAGAAAGCTGAATATTGGTACGTGGGTTCCTTGGGGAGTGTAGGTGAGCACTAAGAAGGGATTTCCCGAAATTCCCACGGGAACGGAAAAAAACGGGATTTTTGTGTTTATGAGAAATCTGCGCGGGAAAAACCGCGGGGCAGCCTCTAGTTCAATATAGGATACAAGATATCACTTATTGAAAGTCAATTAGACTACATCTAATCTAATCGCTATGATACCTTATTTGGTAAAGTATCCTATACTGTGAGAGGCGAGGTAGTTCAGGATGCCCACCAATTAGCTCAGTCAAACAAATGTTTGGCTTGCCTTACGACAATAGTCGCCTGGAGAGGCCCCCAAACAAGCCCTCCTCTGTGAAATGATTCTACTCCAAGGATCTCAGAGTAATGATACAATAAACAATTAGGACTTCGTCTTTTAACTCGAAATTAATCTTCGTTAAAGATAGATTAACTACAATCAAAAATGGGAAGTTATAAGATAATTTTCCTGCTACTTAATCTAATTTCTAAACGAATGATGTACAGCGGCGGTCTAGGAGGCCGTAACAGATTTCATCTATGGTTTCGTCAGCCCTAGACTGTATTGCCAAAGAACACGAGCTATTTTGCAATACAGAAAAACCGGAAGTGTTACGGCGACCTAGACCGCTACTGAACGAAACTTTATAAATCCTCCCATCTTATCTAAACATTTCTTTCAATTCATTCTATAGCATAGGTGTACGAACTCATAAAAAAACTATGTTTAGTTTGTTTTGATTGGATCAAAATTTCCGATATTTGGCAATCAGACGCGTAACGAGTGCATTGAACTTGGCAACTGAAACTTGGCAGGGTGCAGTGTGAATCAGTGCATTGTTATTGTGATATAATATATGATCAAACGAACTTCTCAAGTGAAGTTCGATCAATATTATATGAGTGGTTTCATTTGAAGATATAAATCATTTCACTAGGTAGTCCTTTCACCTACAAGGCAACATTCGCACGTTCTTACAAATAACTATTAGTCGATCGATTTAATCGATATCGATTACTCGATTAATTTGAAATTTACCCATGCTCCCATCCCTACCACTCTACGCGCCCATCACTAGCAGCGTCCGCCAAGCCTGTCATTCTTTTTAGAGATAGTTTTCTGGCATAAATTACGTCGTTTATTGACTTTTTTGACAAAACTCGGGATTTGGGTAGGGAGGGTGATTTATATCTTCAAATGAAACCACTCATATAATATTGATCGAACTTCACTTGAGAAGTTCGTTTGATCATATATTATATTTCGTGGTTTCATTTTCGATATAAATCATTTCACTAGGTAGATGTTTAGAGACATTGTTTTGTCTATATTTTTTTCATGATAATGAAACAATATTAATTAAAAAGATGTAATTTTTGCTAGTTTTATTTAAACTCTTAGTATAGGTACCTACAAATCTTATTAAATAATTACTCATCTTATTAGTTAAAAACACTATATTTTAACATATAAAAGTAATCATTATAGTTAGTTTAAAGAGTACTTCAAATTTTAACATTGCGTAGTTACTTAGGTAAGTACTTGGTAGGTAGGTACTCAGCTACATTAATTTATAACATACTAATATACTTATTGTATATTTTTTGATGAACTAATTTGGTCAGAGATTTGATAAAAAATTGATAATCAATCATCATAGGTCATTAATAAATTTAGCAAACTTGTTAGAGGTAGAGGTCCAGGCGGCCGTCTTTTGATCTGATCAAGATTGACGCCGGTAGCATGAGCAGCCGATGTGGCGGCGGCGTGTCGCGTGCTGCTGTGTGTGCCGTACACCGCAAGGATCTGCCTGATCCACATGCTTATTGACTATGCTGTTGTGTTCCTGTGAGGACGTTACGCTTCACAGTTGTTAAGAGGTGATTGGCTTATTTAGGTCTGATTTATTTAGTTAAGGTTATATAACCGTCTTATATATAGACGGATTCACCGTAAGATAAAGTAAAACTAACAATGGTTGATAGCTTTTGATTGCATTTAGCGCCTATAGTTTTGATAAAATTTACATTTACTTTATGATTCTAATGCCATTGCTATTTTTATTTATAATAATCTGTTATTTAGAGAAAGACTTTCAACCATGTGTGCTGTAGGCTGTAGATAATGTTAGTAAAGCTACTTTTGTCTAGGATAAGTTCATTCTTGTTTGGTATAAATTTTTAGAGATTTTTGAGAACCAATTGTGGATACTTACCAAGTACCTGTGTACTTTGGTGGATTGGGTATTAGTTTATAACACCTTTAAGGAAGGTGCTGATGCAATCATCCGAAGAAATATTTCTGCCTAAAAGCAGAGATAAAGCGGTGGCTCTTATGATGATGCCCTGTGAATCCTGTGATGCGTCTTTTTCGAAGACATCGGAGGGAAAAGTAATTACACTAAAAACAGAACATTCGAAAGAATCTAATTTAATCATAGTATTGAAAAACATTATATTGATATTGTTGAATAGTAATATTAGAAAGTGAGGCTAGTATAAGATGCTGATGAGATGCTGTTGAGGGGATAATGAGACCTGGCATTGCCTGCTCGAGCATACTGCGGCACTCAGGGTAAGCGTGAGTAGGAGAGGGTGACGGTCCCTGTTAGTAGACAACATAGGTTTTCGTCGCGCCCTCAAGTGATTATTACGAAATAACTATATCAATCAATGGAGGATAACAGGCAGGTATAGAAGTACTAGAAGGGAATACTAGAATACTGGTCGTTTCGTCCTCAGTAATTTTTTGTAGGCCGTTAAGAAAAACGGAAAATGAAGGATCGGCATAGAAAAAATATGCATGCCCCCTTTGTAGCATCTGGGTCTTGTTTCAAAGAAAAGTATTTCTTAAGTTTTGCGCTAGAATGTTTGAAAAGCATCTTTAAATTAAATCTTCGATCTGCCTCTAAATTATATTTCGTGTAATATAGGATGCTAAATGCTAATAGCTAGATTTTTAGCTAGCTTCTCGAACCAAGGCTAAATATATCTGGTAAGTTAATTGAAATTAGGAAATTGTATGCAACTTTGTGTGGTAATGTAGCTGATAGCTAATATGTTATCTACCCAAAACAAAAATTAACAATTTTTTTAAGTTTCGGGGCATCTAAGGCTTAGTATATTGCTAATAATACGACATATAATTACTATAGTAAGTTTGAGTTACGACTTTACGACTCGAGTCCGTGTTAACTTATGACTCATATTTTTGTGTTTAATGAAATTTTAAGAGCTTTTAATATTATTATCTCATTAATTCAGGTCCTGTAAAATAATTATCATAGTATTCTCTGAATAGAAGGTAGGTAGAAGGTACCTGTACCTTTGCCTTTCAAGTATTTTTGGATTCAACCAGCCTTTTGTAATGCTGCGCTAGCGAACATTAGGATGCCAATCATTTGTGAAAATTTTCTGATTGTAACTGGTGGTAGTTGAGAACACTTCAGAACCAATTCTATTATTTTATTACGTTTATGGCTTGTAAGTGATAAAGTCATATTTAAGTCATCTACTTAAATCCTGAAAATTTGTAATTATTTTGTGGCTATAAGCTACTATTTTCATAGTTTATAAAAAAGCCCAAGCACTCGAGTGATTTGAGTGTAAACCTAACTTAATTTAAATATTGTTATACTTTAAGTTTTATTGTAAATTTATGAATTTTCCAATAAATGTATTATTTATTATTATTATTCCATGTAACTACGGTCTATGTAAAGGATATCGTCACATACAAAAAATTACCAATTTTTGACCAAATTAACGCAAGTGACCTACGACCCCTTTTTTAATCTTAGTAAAAGTTCTAGGCGCTATCGTGAGCCAATAAGATAAGGCATTGAGTTGAAATCATAGGTGGGTAACAAGATTCTGTGTGTTCACATCTTTAAACAGGAAACGTAGGTAATTTACGCTAGTTTTAAGCGACAGAAATAAAAAGTTACGAGACATTTTAGGTCAATAGATGCCATGTAATAATAGCTTGCATGCTGTTCTGCCATTTCGAAATGAAGTTTAGTTACTTACAAATTTATTTAACAGTTTTAGGTTAAAATTAAATCTCTTACCTTCATTTGAATTGGTGTCAAAAAGGTTTTAGATACGAGTTCTAGCAAATTATTAGTTGCGATTGACATTTCTTGTTGTTACTGTGCTAACCATGTTACAACAGGAACATATTATTGCTCAAGTGGAAAATTAGAAAAAGATTTAATTATACTGTTACAAATCCAATTAAGGATACCTTTATTGTTTGTGATATACAACCAACACATTTAAATATAATAAAAATATTGTACTGAATTCTGCCAGAATGGTGGTTGAGCACGTGGCCTGATTTGGGTCGTTCTCTAAACGTGCGACTGCGTCGGTATATGGGTCGTTGTAATTTGGAGCTTGACGAGTGGTATCTTCGTACTCTGGCCCTGGCACGCCCCCCCCTTGTTTTTCGCAAAGCGAGGAGGGCCTGAGTTTTCCTGAAACTGCGGCCAAGCTGTGCCCGTGGAGCTCGTAGAGGCGGCTGTGTTGTGTAAGCAACAGTATTTCTGGGAAGACTACTGTCTTCCTGATTTGAAGGCATTGCTGTTCAATTTTGAAGCTTTATTTAATTTTCTCTAAAATTTGGCACCGAACAGTGCTTCATCTCGTTTACTGTACTGAAAGACATTCAAAAACGTCTTGGTCAGAACTGGTGCAGTCTTTTAAATGCGAGCTTGTGTCTCCGAGCTATAAAGGTCGCATGAACTACGGGAGCCCTCGCTTAGAATCTTGATTGCCTCTATTTTATATCTTGAGTTAGGAGAATGGCCATGGCCCTACTCCCCGATGTGATGTGAAGTCAGTCCAAGTTGAGATGAGAGTATTTTAGTATTTAGCTTTGAGGCTTGAACCAATATGTAGTTGCTAGGTATAGTATATTGCTGAAGGATTTTTTCCTTGACTTCTCTAGCCATTTGAGAGAGATTATCGTAGATTCAATCACACAACTTTAGTTCATTATCCAGGGCTTCGCCCAGGGTTAATAAAATTTATGGGTCCAGTTCCGGAAATTTAAACTTTGCCTCAGGGTCCGAGTTCAATTGGTTGTTGTAACCGTTACCAGTTCCAATAAGGAAGTTATTGCTGGTGCTTGGACCTGTTTTTGGTGACGGTATTGAAAGTGGTCACTGTTGATGCAGTGGTGGCAATTGGCACTTGGTATGTCGCCATCATGATTTTTGGTGATTCAGTCTCATTTAGACCTGATCATGGATTTTAGGGAATAGTTTCGGCTAGAAATATATCCTCATATTCGAATGATATTTGCTCTGGGCACATTCACATTGTAAAGGCGTTTCGCCTACTGGAATAAGAAGAAAAAAGAAAATTATGCTTTTTATATTTTTATACTTGCATGAAAAATGATTATTATTATTTATGCATTTTGCCGCGTTCCTATTGGAATCTATGGCAGTATGGTAGCCTGGTTCATATTTGAATCTCTGGCTTTGCAAAAAAATTTATTTTAATGATAAAAAATGATGTACAGTTTTTAATTTTGCCGCGTTCCTATTGGAATCTATGGCAGTATGGCAGCCTGGTTCTTGTTCGAATCTATGGCTTTGCAAAAATATTTCTTTTACACTTTTTAAATGTAAGTTTATGCATTATGCAGAATTTCAATTCGAAATTTCTGTCTAAAATTTTTTTTTTTTTTTTTTTTTTTTTTTTTTTTTTTTTTTTTTTTTTTTTTTTTAAGGTAGGTAAGCAGATGAACTTACCGTAACATAAGACATTGTCTCTCGATTTATAGTATGAGGATAATGAAATCCATCAAAGTTTAAGTAACTCACTTAATTTTTTGTTAAAATATTCGGTATCTTGAAAAATTATTTTTTTTTGCGAACAAGATCCGAACGCGTGCTTTCGTTGCCTCGCACGGAAAAAGAATGACAGGCTTGGCGGACGCTGCTAGTGATGGGCGCGTAGAGTGGTAGGGATGGGAGCATGGGTAAATTTCAAATTAATCGAGTAATCGATATCGATTAAATCGATCGACTAATAGTTATTTGTAAGAACGTGCGAATGTTGCCTTGTAGGTGAAAGGACTACCTAGTGAAATGATTTATATCGAAAATGAAACCACGAAATATAATTTGGATTGGGACCTTATTGTGTCATAGGTAAATAAACTATTTGAGCAGAAATAACAATTGAAGTACTTACAGAATACAACATTATTTTCTCTTATGAAAACGAAAACTTACTAAAGTAAGGATGTAACTAAGAATTAAAATAAAATCCTTACTATAATTTCCTTAATAGATAGACACTAAATTATAAAATAAAAAAAACAATTTTATATTTCAATTGTTTCAGATGAGCAAGAAAGAGTGCAAAAGAAAACGTTCGTCAATTGGATCAACTCACATTTGTCAAAGGTAATCAAACCAATACACATTTTTGTAGTTTAAGTAGAAACCTTTTTTATAAATTAAAATTATTTTTCTTATTCCTGTTAGCAAGTTCACTTTAAAGCGCTGAAAAATATAGCAGTAAACAAACCAAGGACAATTTTGTTTTCAAAAAATAATTATAAAAAAAACTTAAATTTGCACAAAATATTATATAAACTAAATTTTATTTAGTTTGGTTTTTTAAATGATTTAATACAACAGTTATAGTACTAAAAAGTCATAAAATTCATAGGTACGATATTAAAACAACAATATAGCATCGTCCATGTATTACAGCGCATACCGCCACTGCGTATTGACGACCTGATCCATGACCTTCGCGATGGCACGAGACTCCTGGCACTGTTGGAAGTGCTTTCAGGGGAGAAACTGGTAAGTATAAGCATGCACTATAAAAATACCAGAGAAGTTACAAATAATTCCCTTTGAAGGAACTTGATAGAATGCTTGGTTGAAGTCAAGGTATGTAAAATTGCCGTGTGGTGGCGACATAGGATTCCACTACCCCATCTCCTCCCATGGGTGTTGTGACAAACGACTTGGAAACACCCGAAGGACGGGAAACAACGGCGTCCTTCGTTAAGAAACTTGAAGAGTCACACTGCGATCGCTTATCCACCTGCCATGCGTGGCGTTTAAGACAAAATGTTTGACCTTGTGACTATCTGTGGGAGAGACCTTTGTCTAACAGTCTTGCGGTTGTGATGAATGAAAAATGTAAGAAATAATTGTATTTTTATCATCAGCCAATGGAAAGAGGCAGGGTACTCCGGCGTCCCCACTTCCTCTCCAATGCGAACACTGCTCTCCGATTCCTTGCTGGGAAGCGCATCAAGCTTGTAAACATCAATGCTGCTGATCTGGTGGATGGTAGACCGGCTGTTGTTCTTGGTCTTATATGGACCATCATTCTGTACTTCCAGGTAACGTGGTTTGTTTGTGAAATTTTCGCTATTAATATCTACTTTTTAAATGAGGATTCCTCCTAATTCAAAAAGCTACAGGGCGTTTCTGAGAAGGCGGTTAATCAAAGGGGCAATTCAGCTCGCCATAACTTATAACTTTCCCTAAGTAATATATGTCAAAATCTCAAAATAAAAATGAGCTGTCCCGTACATTGATCCCATCACGATGATCGGGAAAATGTATCGAACATTTTTAACATATTTTTATTTTTGAGCTTTTGACCTATGTTACTTTGGGAAAGTTATCAGTTATGGTGAGCTTTATTAACCCTTTGATTTATTACTGGCTTGTCAAAATATCCAATACGTATTTTAAGAAATAAATGTCAGTGTAGTTAGAATCAGTTATGGTGAGCTTTATTAACCCTTTGATTTATTACTGGCTTGTCAAAATATCCAATACGTATTTTAAGAAATAAATGTCAGTGTAGTTAGAATTATTAGATACCTATCTATACAAATTCTTACATTATACAGAAACACTTAGAATTTATTGATCACACCCACATAGTGTTTTTTGTACACATAAATTCCTTTGAAATAAAGAAGCAGCCAATGGCAGATATTACATACTTTGTTTAAATTTAATACCTAATCTTTATTTGTAGCGCCTACTGTATAATAAGTATATTTTATTCAACATTTATAAATACACTAATGTATTTTATAGAAGTAGATTTGGAATCAGAATATTATAAATAACTTCGCACTCAGCCATATAAAATGAGGATTTAGCCTTAGTTGAACTATTTACTCAAGTTTAAAAAATATATATTCATACTTAGAGAATTCATATGAAATATATTTAATGCCAACTATTGCAGCGGTAAATAAAAAAATACTTATCGCTACTCTTTAACAATCGCAATGGTTTTTTTTTTTTTAACTTAAATCTTTTGGTGATAATCTCAGAATTCAAATAAGAAACATAATGAGTTAAATCTCATTTTAATTGGCTTGAACTAAATTTGTTTGTGCAAGCTTCGCTCACTGACTTGGACCCACAGGACAGAGGACCAAAGGTTTGTACTGCAAAAGCTCAATAGATACTATCTATAAATTCAATTCAATTTTGTTACTCATTTTATTGTCTGTTTTAATTTATTCAACTTCTGTCCATTTAAATATATGTATATTTTCAGTTTGCAACAAAAAGCTTCGTAAAATGGTACCTCCAGTAGAGTTTTAATTATTGTTTGAAGCTATAGTTTTTATAATAAAGCAAAAAAAGCATCTGCTATCGGCTGATAACATGAATGAGTTATATTTGTATCACTAGATCTCTCTCATTAGTATTAATTAACCTTATAAGAAACCGTAAAACAATCTATAAGTATGCACCTCTACCTGTAAACATTTAGGTAGGTAGGTACTGAAAAATGGATGCTACTTTTTTAGATGCACTAGCGAAATTCTGTAAACAAAATATAGAGAGATTGCTAATAGTAGATAAATCCATACTTTAGCCACTTTGGCATATGCTTTCATTATTGTTGTAAGAAGTAGTCGCCTTATGCTTACACAGATAATGGACCATCATAGTATCATTTAAATGTAGGTAAATAACTTAATTCAGTTCAGATTTAAGTTAAAACTTGTAATTTCTCTTCCACAAAATTCCACATCAGATCGAGGAGAATAGCAGAGCATTGGAATACCTTGGTGGTTCGCGATGTGCTTCGGTCATGTCCCAGGAGTCCGGAGCAGCCACTCCGACACATAGGGCTGAAGACAGGTGGAAGCAGGGGGCCAAGAAAACCTTGCTGCAGTGGGTGGCAAACGCCTTGCCCAAGTAAGTAATCGTAGCCTTCTTATTTTCCAATTATCTGAATGATAAATTTAGTTTTAGCTTGACTTTCCGTAGTTACTTAATCTTAACTTTAACAATAATATAATTAAGAGGCAAGAATTGATTGTTTGTTTGTTCGAACCTCCGAACTAACTGGACCGATATAAATAAAAACCTACATTATCTCTGATTCAAAAAAGTTAGGAATCGATAAAAAAAACGGCATTACTATCGTTACGAATTTTGCCGGGTCAGCTAGTATGAACTTGAACAATTAGTAATATGTACCTAAATTGATACTCTACCAGATCATTATTAAATAAATCTGATATTGTACTACCAACCATTTTATATTCACAGGGACTCGAATATACAAGTGTCAGATTTCGGCCCATCATGGAGGGACGGTATCGCTTTCCTGGCCATCATAGATGCCATCAAAGCTAATCTGATCAACTTGGCAGAGATGAAGAGAAAGACTAACAGACAAAGGCTGGAGCATGCCTTCGACGTCGCTGAAAATGAGCTTGGAATCGCTAGGCTCCTTGACGCTGAAGATGTGGATGTGGATAAACCTGATGAGAGGTCTATCATGACCTACGTGGCACAGTTCTTGCACAAATATCCTGAACCTAAGGTATGATGTAACAAAATTTACTCAGTTGTCTTTTCGAATTTATCTAAGAGATATTTTCTGTATGATATGATATGTATTGTTTATTGTTTTTCCTTATAATTTAGACAACAGGACCAGATGCTGTAGCCGCGGTGCAGGAGGAGTATGAATCTCTGAGAATGTGGCTAACGGAGCGAGTCACACTAGTCCAAAGGCAGTACGACTCACGAACGCTCTCACGAAACTACGAAGACTATGTGCGCGCTGAAAACGATAGGCTCTCACGGGAGCCGACCTACCAGAAACTTGAAAAGTTGATGTACACACAGAGCCTTGTGGCCATCGCTCCAAAGTCGTGGAGAGAGCTAGTCTCTCTATGGACGGAACTGGAGAGGCTACACAGAAGATGGCTCTGGTTGCTCGACGCTGATCTTCCAGGAGACTTTAGGAACGTCGGCGAGTGGCTAGCCAGAGCTGAGTACCTTTTATACTTCGATGAGCTGCCAACGAGCTTAGACGAGAGAACGGCAGCTGAAATAAGCGAGAAATTAGAAGAACACAGCGCTTTCTTCGCAAGTCTTCCAGAAGTAATCGATAGGTTTGAGACTGCACTACGCTCCCCGGATGCTGCGAGAATACCTGGCGAGCGTCTGCAAGAGATGCAAGACCGGCTGCAGGCTGTTAGCATCAAAGCGCCTCAGAGAAAAGCCAGACTAAAGTTCCTAGAACACAAATGTTGTATCGTAGCCTTTACTGAATTGACTAAAGCTAAACTAGCCGCTTGGACCGGCAAATATGGTAGAATAGACCACGTACGTGCCTTATTAGATGATTATGATAATTTTGTGACTAAAAACAAAATTTTCCAAGAGTTCGACCGTGCTTACGTAGATATAAAACAAGTAGCTGAAGAGTACAAAAGAGTTTGTGACGTGGACAGGCAAGAAGCAAGAGAAATAGATACGTTTTTGAAGGAAGTCGCTGAGACGTGGAGGCGTGTGTCCTCCGATGTGAGATGTGCAAAAAGTGTTCTTGAAGAGGTGATCGCTCACTGGGAGCGATGGACTACACTGGCTGATGACTTTACAGTTTGGTTGGACAGAGCTCAAACTATGCTGCGAGTATCAGAAGACGAGAAACTAGAGTTCTTCCAAGACGTCACCGTGTGGAAGGAGAGACACCAGATGCTTGGTGATGCGGCTGGATTTTTAGCTGCCACTTGCTCCTATGAGATTGCATCTGAGATTAAACGGAAATACGCTGATATCACTGAGAGATGGGAGCGAGTTTGGGGAGAAGCAGAACCGTAAGTTTACTTTTACAAGCTTTTCTAAATAGGAAACCTATATGTATAATTCATAGCTATAAAGGAGTAATCTAGAATCGTGGTTGATAAAGTTGATGACCAATTTTAATTTGCCGCATTTATAACAATAAAAACTTTAAAACACACTGGATGAGGATCGCTCAAGAACGGTCGTTATGGCGATTTGGGGGCAGGGCCTATCTCCAGCAGTGATGATGATGATGAACACTTAAATAATTCGGATCACTTCTCTAGAGTGTGACTAAAAATTTAGTTCAACTTGAAGAATTCCCAATACTATTTTAACTTCTACGCCAGATTTCTTCTTCCAGCTACGTCAGAGGCGGAGACGCCCTCCGTCACCGCAGACAGCTGTCGTCCGGCATCCAGGCCCTGGACTCGTGGCTGGCTTCAGCTGACAACATGCTGCTGAGGCAGCCTCACGCTAACACCGCTGATATACAGAACTATATTGAACAGCTTCTGATTCTGAATTCCGAGATCGAACAGCATGAGGAGCTTTTCAAGAGTATTAGCAGGTGAATAACCCCTTTGGTCTTACTGGTACACATGTGAATCCAAATTTTTGTACATTACATGCAGGCAGATTACATGAGCGATGATGGCGTTATGTAGGCGCTAAAGGGTAGTAACAAACAAGGTCTGGCATTCCAAGGTCTTTGTTTGATCTCCGGACCGAACGAACATTCATTAATTTGATGATTGTATTGATATTTGATTCTGATGGATTTAACAATTTCGGTCGTTAGGAGACCAACTTAGGCAAACCACACACCCACACAGAGTGCTCAGACGACTCGGTGAAGGTTTCGGAATTACATTGGATGATGTTCAAGCCCAGTCGGTATGGCGATCTTAGATCTATAAGATGCCCATCCTGAGACTCCTCCAATCTTCAATTATCGTGAATATAATAGGACTTCTTCTTTTACAGCTTAACGTAAAGACTAGAACATAAAAATATTTCCCAATTTCACAGAACGTTCCAGAATGCGATAGCAGAATTGCCGCGTGAAGAAGTGGAGATTAACATGACAAAGCTGAAGCAACAGAAGGAAGCCCTGGTTAGGGTCCGCGCCACTGTGCCTGTGAAGCTGCATCAGTACAGGTAAACGAAAACTTTGCGACAAAAAAGTACCTATATTCCATCAAGTTAAGTCTTCAGACTTTAAGCACAGAATAATAAATAGTACTACATACAGTATGGGCACTCCTTGCCTCCCTTAGCGACTCCGCTCTCGGTTACCTCAAGTTTACCGCTCAGTACAAATAAAGCAGCGTCGCACGTCTCAACTCACTCACACAAGCATGGTACGCGTGCATGTACACGAGTTTCGGCTGTGCGCGAAGAAACGTAATTTTTTCTATTAAGTGTCAGAGGTGTTCTTTAGGTGTGGATAACGGAGGGATAACGTTATGGATCTTTAATTTGTTAACATATTCTTACGCCTACTCTTGAAGAAGTATGAAGAGCACCAGCTCATTGACAAGAGTCTATGACCGAGAAGCTTATTTGTTTAACTCTATGTAGCCGCCGCACAACAGGTATAATTTTATATTAAAACTAGTCGACCCGGCGAACTTCGTACCGCTTAACCTATTACTATGTTGCTCATGTATTATACCTTTAAACCTTCCACTTGAATCACTATATCTATTAAACAATACCGCTTTAAAATCCGTTGCATAGTGTTAGATTTAAGCATACATAGGGACAAACGCGGAAAGCGACTTTGTTTTATACTATGTATTGATATTTATGTATTGTATAATTTGTTGACAGACAACTGCTGGTCCAGCATGAGTCGCTGGAGCAGGGTCAGAGGGAAATAGGACAGTGGCTGAGCAAGGCAGAGGAAACGCTCAACACCAGCTATACTAGACGGTAAATATTTGTATAAAAGTATTGCGAATTGTGCAGAGATGATGCAGAAAGAACCGATGAGGTGATGATTTCTAGTAACTGCCTCGTCGAGTTCAGTTTTCCGTCTTGTGCAGGATCCCGTTTGATAGCGAATGTGTTTATATCCTACAGAAAACGAAATACTGGACTGCCTTGTGAAAGGGAAGTTACGGGTTTGCCAATGAAACCTACATTTTCCACCACTTTTAAAAAGGGTAAAATCATTCCCTACCACATGCCCCGTGGGCGATTTACGAGTTATGTGGTTCATCTATACCTTTTCTATAAAAAAAAATTCATTATTTCATTCAACAGTGAAACAATAGAAGAGCAGTACGAGATTCACCGCACCTTCTTTTCCCGGACAACCTACTACCGCTCGATGCTAGAAAGCAAGAACAAAGTCTTCCAGAACATCGTCCGGTCAGCTGACGCTGATAAGAGCGCTGACGTCACTGACCAAGTCCGAGCTATGAAGGCTATCAATGACAGGTAAGACTTAGATAAACCTACGTTTAATAAGAACCATCTTTAGAAAAGCACATGCATGAATTCGCAGCCAATGGACGTGGCGGGTATAATTCCGAGGTTTTAGACACATTCTGTAAGTATAGCATTCGTTAAATCATAGACCAATGTGGCTTGACGTAGCACATTTTCGCTCTTATATCCCTTTTAAAAGATTGAAGAATATACTTACTTACTCCGGTAGGTAATTATCTACCTAGAAACAGTTTTTTTCTCGATCGATTACAGGAAGAAGGCTTTCTGTACTTTTATAATATTAAGGTATTCCGTGCTTCTGAAAAAAGTGAATGATTTCTTTCTGTACATAATAAACCATGTAATGTCTGACTGTTCTTTACTACGATCACACGTAGTCAAAAGTAGACTCTAATCCTTACCCAGCAAAGTTGATTTCACCTTTTACCCATTGGACTTCTTTGTCACCAGATTCGCTCAAGTCTCAACCGAAGCTACTCGTCGAGAAGCCGAACTTCAAAGACTAGTAAGAGCATGGGAAGACTTCGAGACTAAGAAACGAGCAGTAGAAGAATGGGCATCCAGGGCTGAAGCCTTGCTGGCTGACTCCAGGGTCGACTCCAAGCAGGCTGTGGACTTCCACAAGAGATTCTTCCAGGGTGCTGATGAGAAAGCTGTTGCTGAACTTGTCAGATCTGGTCGAGAGTTGATTGAGGTAAGATTGACAAACTTTTGAATTTATGATATTAGTAGGTATGTGTGATACGGTTTTGCCCCTTCCTTTATCCACTGTTGTAAAAGAAAATTACCCTCGTTCAGTGTAAGTACTTTCGCAATCTTCACCAGGTTGTTTGAACACCTGTCTCCTCCGGTAGATATTCCTCTCAATTAAAAAGAAAGAAAAATAATGTTCGCCGTGGTTCCTTGTAAATATGAAAGACAATGTCGTAATCATCATAGCCGATAGACGTCCAGGCTGCGGCCCGTCCTTCGGCTGTTCCCTTAGTCGCCTTTTACTATACCCACGAAAGAGCTGCTGGTAAACTTTGCTGCATGGCTGCCACCTTACGGTCATTGGTCCTCAAAATGTTCTTATTATTTATCCAGCTGGTACCAGAAGAGGAGAGGCCCCAGGTGGTGCAGTGCGTGGAACAACTGCAGTCCCGCTGGCGCGGGCTGCTGGCGCGCGCGCCGCCGCACCTCATGCGGCTCGAGTACCGGCTGGACGAGGCCGTGTTCCAGCACTGTATTAAGGATATTGAGAAGGAGATTGCTTATGAGGAACAGGTAAAGATATGTCTTAAATTGTAACGCTGACAGGCGGCAGGCTTTCAACTTGACTGTCGCTTTCAAAGGCTTTGTCAAACAGACGGCGCTAGAACGTCGACTTGTTACTATGACAGTTTACCCTGTCTCACAGAGCGCCCGGCGTCAGAGCGTTGAGGGTGATAGAATCATCTTAACGCACGATTTTGAAGAGTAAACAGGTGCGATCGGGCGATGTAAACGGAAGTTGAGAGGGCGATATAAGATATAGTGAAGATAAAAAGAAAGTTACGTTAAGAACTTACTTAATTTGTGCAGATTGCTTATTGCCACGATTATTAGAACTTCCATTAAAATTTAATATTTTAATAATATAAACTAAACGGTAATCTAACTTTCTCAGGCCTACAACCAGAGTGATGACGCCGACGGGATTCTAATAAGAAACGAAGAATACTTTCGCAACCAAGGAAAAGTAATGCAAGTAGAACACTGCCTTCAAAACCTGAAGAAGATATCTACTAGCTACACTCAGCAGACCAATGATACTACCTTGGAAGAGTCCGTAAAAAGATGCGAGCAACTTTGGGAAGGAACCGTCCACAGGGTCGAGCATTTTAGACAGCAGTTGCAAAGGATCCCAGCTAAATGGGACGCTTATAGACAGAAGTTTAGGGAAATGGAACATTGGATGGACCATGTAAATCAGACTATGGACAGCATCGTTCGTGAGGTAGACTCCGCTGAAGCCTTTGAGAGAGAAAAGATGATTTTCCAGGTAAGTGGTGCTTAAAGTCGCTCATGTTGATGATATATATGATGGCTAATTGTTTTGTTTATTTTTCTGCTCACATTGGATTATCAGATGAGGGAGTTGATGGTAATTCATTAAAACTATTTGAAAAAAAAAAGATATTTACCTTTACCTATTTCATTAAAAGATTTTTAGGACCTAATAAGTTTTTTCGCTTTAGAACATTTGCCGTGAAGCTGACAAGAAGAGAGAAGATATGAAATGGTTAGTCCAAACCCTAGACTTGCTTACAAACCATTGTTCAGAAGTTGAAGCTCAGGAGGAACAACTTAGACTAGAGAATCTCATCGCAAGATACAAGAATCTGATACCAACTATTGAAATAACAATGATAAAGACAGAGACCTACACAAGATGTTATACTTATCGCCGCGAGGTACATGAAGTCATTTGTATTTTAGAAAGTGCAAAGCAACAAGCTATGATAGAGCCAGAACCTAAATCGTTGCAGCATGTTGAGCAACTTGTGCTAGAACAGCAGGCAGCAGTACATAAGCTCGACCGCCATCGACCTTCTGTCATGTCCATGCTCCAAAGAGGCAAGGAACTTATCAAGGATGCCAATGCACCAGCGTTTGTCCGCGAAGACGTCAGGACTCTAGAGTCAGGATGGAACACGGCTTACGAGTCAAACACTGATAAATTACACAAATTACGTGACACACAAAAAGTCTGGTCTAACTACGAGTACCAAAAGGACGAATTGTTATCAGACTTGGACAAGATTGAGGGATATGTTGCGCATCCTGGCCTTGAACTTGGTGTTTCGAACATAGCCCGTGAACTTCAAGAAACAAGGACCTACAACAACGAGCTTGATAAGGCTAAAACACAAAGATTACCCCAGCTCCAAAGTGCGTATGCCGAATTACGTTCTTTGACAGCAAACAAACCCAAACCAGTGATTGAAAAAGACCTCGAACAAATAGAACGCAAATTGGGAAGAGTTCAAGATGAGGTGCAAACTAAAGCTAACCACTTAGAACAAATCAATGAGGAATGGGTTAAGATAGAACACAAGCTAGACATTGTTCGCGAATGGATAAAGAAAGAAAGTCCAATGCTAATTTCTCAAATACAGTCAGAAAATATTACTCCCGAAGAGCGAGTAGAGAAGTCACAGGCGTTACAAAAAGTTGTTGCTGAAAAGCTTGAAATAATAAAGGGGGTAGCAGACCAGGGAGCCAAACTGGCAGTTGAACATCGCGTCCAAGACGCTAGCCGACTAAAAGGTGAAGTAGCCCTATTGGAGAAGATGATGGCAGATCTCCAACGTTCTACGGAACATCAAACTAAGGTCGTAGAACATGATCTAGCAAGCTGGCAGAAATACCAAAAAGGTGTTTCTGAAATCAAACCCTGGATAGAAGAAGCAGAAATGAAATTGGGTAATCTGCCTAAACCAGCGACGCTGCCTGAGGCTCAGCAACTACAACAACAGTCAAAGGCTCTCATTTCCGACGCTGACAAACAACTGATGAACTTGCAGATTTTATCAAGTGTAAGTCACCAGCTTTCTGGAAAAACAAGTGCACCTGATGAAGTCGATGCTATCCATTCAAGATGGGCAGTCGTCCACGACTTGGCCGATCAATGGAATAACAAATTAGATAAACTAGTCAATAATTGGGAACATTACGAGAAGGAGGCTGAGAAACTAGAAACTTGGATTGAAAATGGCGAAAAACTTTTGAGCAGCCGCATGGTTTCTGTAGACACGCCTCAAGTTGAGAAATTGGATCGTGAACTGAACAAACTAAAATCATTTGGAAATGAAATATCTCAGCAGCAAGCGAAGATAATTAGCTTATCACAAACTTGTGATAATATTTGCCATAGTGTTCAGCCCGAAGGAGCTACTTTGCTGAAAAACAAGGTAGCTGACATTAAGCAACGCACAAATGCATTAGCAGATTCAGTAAGGTCTAAAGTAAATGAAATGTCAGATAAAATAATTGTCCGTCAAGAATTCATGACTAAAGTACACAACTTTGATAACTGGAATACTGATTTCAAAAGGAAAACTGAAAGTTACGATCATGTCAGTTCAGACAAAGTAGAACCCACTTTGCAAGCGATGCATGTACTCTTACAGGAGCACGCAGCCAAGGCTCCTGAATTTACAGAAATTTACAACGAGATCAAAAATTTAACTCTCATGTCACACCCAGAAGAAACAAGAGCTCTCAGCGATACTTATTCCAATATTGCTGAAAATTATCAATTAATTGAAAGTAATATTCAACAAAACAAAGGAGTCCTGCAGAAGTGGTCAGAACTGTTAAACTGGTACGAAGATAACAAGCAGCAATTAGGTCATATTCAATACCAGATCGATGGCGCCAAACTTACACCAGAAAGTTATGAAAAACTGCGACAAGAGCTCGTGAATGTTATCACGAAAATTCCTGAGTGGAAAAGCAATGTTGCATTGCTAGATGGACCGTCTAAAGTCAAAGTTACCGACCAGAACACCGGAAGAATAATGTCTCCAACAAGTCTGGTGAAAGAAATTGAAGTGAAGGCAGAAGCTTTGTTGAACCAAGTTACGACAAAACGGGACCTTGTCCAAAAAGTTGGAGCAAGATGGGACAAATTCAATGCTCAACACAATGCTTTAGGAGAAGTCTTACATAATATACAGACAGTTTTAAATGAAATGGCTCAAAAGCCTGTACCTTTAACCGAAGCTACAATTCAAGATTTAACTGAGCAACTTGACAGAGTAGATGCTGAGTTAAAAGAGAAACAGAATGTGCGTAAAGAATTAAGAGAAGAAGGACTTCATCTCATGCGCGAAGATCAACCTAACATGGGCACGATACAGAATGCTCTATCAGCTGCAGATAATAATTGGGATCAAGTTGTAAACGCAGTTCGTGATACTAAAAACAGGTACATTCTGCTTTCTTCAACACTGCAAGAACTAAAGAACTTTACTGTAGCTTTTGACAGAGAAATGAATAAAGCAGAACAGCTCCATAATGATTGTAAAGATACACCTAATGATTACGTCCAAACCGCTCAATCTCTGGACAAAGCCAAAAAAGCCTACGAAATTTTGAAGAGATCTAAAGGACTTTTAGATCAGATGGATGTCATAAAGCAATCAATTTTGAAACAAGCATCTACTCTTGGAGGTTTTGACACCAGCCCTATTGAAGAAGCTTTCTTGGTTTCACAAACTAATTGGGAGAAAATTAACGATGCCATAATCAAGAGAATACAAGATTTGGAATCACAGCTCATCGTATGGAGACAAATTGACGAAACTAAGAACCAAGTAGTTCAGTGGCTTAGTGAGACTGGGCAGAATCTAGCCAATGCCTGCGATAATTTAGAAATAAGATTTGGGCAAAACCATTTGACCAAATACAAAGAAGAGCTACCGCTCTATTTAGGCTTAAAGAACAGTATTAACGCAAAGTGCGAACAGATAACGAATCTTAACAAGAATATTCCAATGGGTCAGGTTGCCACCATTACTGATTATTTAGACAATGAGTTCGATGCACTCAAAACTCTTGCTGAAAACCTAGAAAGCGCTGTTTCTTCAATGGAATCCAAGGAAACCAAACTAAAAGACAGAATAAAACGAATGTCCGACAGTGTCAGTAAGATCCGAGATGATATAATTAAGTGTGATGACATGACTGGTGATAACGCAAAGATTCTTGATCGTCTCAAGAAATGCCAAAGTTGTAAGGCAGACTTGCAAAATTTAAATGATGAAATTGATGATCTTTCGCAAAGCGTTTCCGAGATGAATGACAACTACCCAGGATTCTTTGAATCTTTAATCCCTAAAGAACTAAATGCTCTTCAGAAGCGTTTCGAAAGCGTAGTTGTACACGCAAATAAAACGGAGACGACTCTGTTAACCTTCCTACAAAAACTATTTACAGATAAATTGAGTATGTTTAACCGGAATCTAAAGATCTTAGACGACAAGACAAGATGGTGCATGCCAGACGCTTCAAGCGACAAATACAACTTGGAAGTTAAAATGGCAGCTCTTACTGATGTTGAAAATGGTATAGCTGAGTGCGCAGACAAGGTAAAAGAGCTCAAAGAAGCAAGTGATATATTACGCTTCGTTGCAGAACCAGCCTGCGCTCAAGAAGCTGCATTGCAAACAGAGAAAGCTCAAAAAAATCTGGATGTTCTCTCTGCGAACTACGATGAGATCAAAAACAGACTTAAAGAAAACGTTGAAGCGTGGCAAGACTACGAGAAAACTCTTGAAAATGTATCCGAGTGGCTGAAAGATAAAGAAAACAAAGTAAGGCAAGAATCAGCTAATCTTCTTAGTTTTGAGGATATTGCCAATAAAATTATAGAAGTTGATGCTTTAAATCATGACATCCACAACTACAAGACTGAAATAAACAAGCTGTCGGAGATTGGAGAAACGATTTTATCTCGTAGTCCCGATTCTCGAGTCACACAATACGTTACTCATTTATTAACAAGATACCAGACAGTTGCAAAATTCATGGAAAACTACCTCAACAGACTGAAAATACTGAAAGAAAACAAAGAAAAATACAATAAATCAATTACTGAATGTAAAACTTGGCTTCAAGATGCAAACAGTAAAATCAAAGAATTAGCAACAATGAGCAAATCTAAACCAACGCCTTCAGATTTGGATCAAATCAAGAAAATGAATGACAACAAAGAAGTGGGTCAAAAGCTTCTAAATAGTGCCATTGAATCAGGAGAATCTCTTTTCAGTGGCATAACTCCCGAATGTAGAGAACAAGTTAGAAACGAACTGCGTGCACTTCGAGACAACTTTGAAGAATCCGTCGATTTCTTGAATACAATAATCAAAGATATTGAAACCACTATTAACAAAAGATCATCATTCGATGACACATTCAACCAAGTTAACAAGTGGATAGTAGACAAAGAAAAGGAACTAGGAGAATTCCGTCTATGCCCAACACTCTCTGAAAAGAAGGCACAATTGCATGCAAACAAGTTACTGCATCAAGAAGTTGAACTCCATCACTCGATGCTTTCCCAATTAACTGAAAAGATAAAAATGATGCCCGATGAGGAAGCTGAGAGGAGTCTAAACAGTACGATTGATAAATATCAAAATATGGAAAAGGAATTAGAACAGAGAGTTGCAAAATGTGAATCAAACGTCACTGAACATGAAAAATACGTTCAATTGTTTGAAACATGCCGTGACCGGCTTAACAACATCGTAGCTGAAAACAGTGTTCTTAACTTTAGTGCAGTGACACAGAAAGAAGATGTAGACACCAAGATTGCTGCTATCGCAAAGGTTACATCTAAAACGAAAGATTTTGACGACCTCATTGGTGAACTTAAAACGCAACTGCACACAGTGTTGCAATCTACTAGTTCTAACGGACATCCTATTCTCATAAGTGAGTTTGAACAACTGAAAGGCACATGGGATCAATTTGCGACTCAATGCAAGGAACAGGAAAATAAATTAAAAGACACTTTGAAGCAATGGAATGAAAGTCAGAAAACTATAAATGATCTAGAAGAATGGCTCAAGGTTAAAGAAAATCAACTCCGAGACCAAAGTCTTAAGAGTACTCTAGAAGCAAAGGTTGCTCATTTACAAAAAGTTAAAGAAATTCAAAATGAACTAAATGCCAAAAGTGCCGATTTTGCCGCTTTGACAGGAAGTAAACAGAATGTTGCTGGTGAATCTGAACTTACTAACAAAACTTCGAAGTTGGCTACCAGATATCACAGTCTATGCAATCTTGTTAACGAAACTATTTCAAAATACGAAGTATTTGTAACAGAACATCAAACATTTGAAAATGAACACGATGAAATGGAAAAGTGGCTCATGGGTATGCTAAGCGAACTGCAGGATCTTAATGAAATTGTTGGTGACTATGCTGTTTTGCAAGAAAAACAGAATAAAGCTAAAGAACTTTTTGAAACAAGGAGTAAAAAGTCACCAGCTTTCGAGGAATTCCTAAGTCTGGGAGAAAAACTTTACACGCACACGAGTCCTGATGGTAGAGAAGTAATCCGTCAGAAAATCCGTAAGATCAGAACTCTTTGGGACAGCTTCGGTGATAGCTTCCAAGAAACGGTAAACAAACTGGACCAGTGTCTCCTCCAGTTTTCCGATTTCTCGTTGGCTCAAGAACAACTTACCAAATGGCTCAAAGATGTGGAAAGAGCCATGCAGAAGCATACGGAACTTAAAGCGTCATTAGAAGAGAAGAAGGCACAGCTACAGAACCACAAGATTATGCATCAAGAAATCATGAGCCACCAACAATTAGTCGAATCAGTTTGTGATAAAGCGCAACAGCTTGTTGATCAAACCCATGATGCTTCGCTTAATGTTTATCTTCAGTCCATCAAGCAGCTGTTCCAAAACATTGTTACAAAGTCACAAAATCTGCAAGAAAATTTGGAAGACTGCGTTAAACGCCACGAAGACCTTGTTCGTTTAATGCAACATTATAAAGAGTGGCTTGGAACACAATCCGAGAAGTTAATTGATATTGAAAATTCAACTGGTGAAAAACCAGAAGTTATACGCAAGCTCCAAACTGCTTTAGGAATGAAAGACATAGAGAAGGCTGGATCAGCTAAAATCGATGAAATTAGATCAGTTTTTTCCGTCGTTAGTAAAAGCACATCTGAAGCTGGTAACACAGCAATTAAGGCTGAAATTGACAACTCACATGATCAACTGCGCAATGCTGTCGAGAGCATAGGAACTTCGATACAGAAACTAAAACAAACTTGTGAAACTTGGAACAAATTTGATGTCGCGATTGAGTCTATTACTAAATGGCTAAAAGACATGGAAGCCAAGTGTCGCGACCAAAATCTTTGTTCTACATTACCCGAGAAAGAAGCTCAGCTCCAAAGATACGTCGATTTACGAAATAATATCAACGCTAAAGAGAAGGAAATTGATGCCTTTGTTGATGAATCGCACAGTCTCATACAGATCAGTGGAGTAGAACGTCTCAAGCCTTTGGTGACACAAATAAGCAGCCGTTACCAACAGTTGCATCTCATTTCGAAGGATATTGTTAATCATTGGTCAGAACTTGTTGCTGACCATAAAAAGTATGTCCAACTCTATAACGAATTTGATTGTTGGCTTAAACCATTAGAAGAACAATTATCTCAAATGGTAACCAAAGAAGATAAACTGACTATCGAAAGTAAAGGTAGTAAGCTCCAAGTGTTCTTACTTGAAAAAGATAACGGTGAACATAAGTTTGCAATACTGACAACTGCAAGTGACAAAGTATTGCCAGAAACCGCAGCAAATGGTAGAGAGAGTATTCGCGCTGAAGTAAGGACGTTAAGAGAAAGGTGGGATAAACTAAATGACACAATATCTCATCAGCAAAAGGAACATGAATCCCAAACACTGCAATGGTCTAGTTACCAAGAGGTACTGCAGCTGACGCTGGCATGGTTAGATGAGAAAGAAAAAGTAATTGACGGAGAGGCAAAGGCTGTACTTAATTCGGCCCAAGAAATCAAATCCAAATTGCTAAAGAATAAGACATTACTTCAAGAAATTGGCTCACACAAACGAGTTATTGAAACTGTCACAGAAAAAGCTAAAAATATTGCGTCAACATTGAACACCGGAAAGAAAGAAAAAAAGGAGATGACTACAGTGATTCAGTCTGTTTGGGATAGATACAGCTCGTTGAACAGCAGACTGACTGCTGTTATCGACAAACACGAAGCTACCTTCGATATCTACCAGCAGTTTGCTGACCAGCAGAAGTCCCTGCAAGACTATCAAAAACACTTGTGGGATAGACTTCACCACTTGTCTGACTTTACAGGCAATAAGGCAGCCTTGCAGGCTAAACTGTCTAAACTTCAGGAGCTTCTTGACGGCATTCCCACAGGCAACAACAAACTGAAGATTTTGTCAGATTTGATTGACAACAACAGTGCTAATCTGTCTCCAAGAGGTAAGGAAGGAATGTCAAGGGAACTTGCCTTACTCAAAGCTGACTTAGAGAAATTTACAGCAACAGTCCATGATGTAAAACGTGGAATGGAAGATAAAATACAGCAATGGATTGATTTCGATAGCGCTAATGAAAGGCTGCAGCACTGGTTAACAGATACTGAGATGACATTGAAAACATACACTCCTAAAGCTACATTAGAGGAGAAAATCGACCAGCTCAACAAATATCAGGTATATTTTTGTTAGCAATTTTGATCCTTGAAAATAATATGTAAGATATTAATGTATGTTCTTTCACAAACAGGATCTCTCTAGAAAGATAGATAATCATGAACATGAGATCTCCTCTCAAATTAGCGTGGTAATAAGTCTTGGTGAAGCTTTGGACCAAGTAAGAATTATTTGGAAAAGAAACTGAAATAACTTTGTTCTGTAGAGCTAGGAAGTGTTATGCCTAATTTTCAGTAGAGACTAATACAATCAAAATACTTGTAACTTTACATAAGTTTGAAGTCGTACTTTAAAACACCATCATTTTGATGTCACTTTAGATTGGTGGAAACTTATATCTTTTCTATTGTGTAAGGTACAGAGAACACAACGTATAGATATTTGGATTTTCGTAAAGCACCAATATTAATAAAATCTAATGTAGACTAATAAATAACCGTAGATGTCGTAGAATAGTCTAAATTTGAATACTAAGTAAAAAAAAAACTTTGAATTTGTGCTGTGCTAAATTGTTAATGTTTTATTTCAGGCAATTTTAGCTAACTTGAAAAAAACTGAAAACGATGTTGATAAGTTAACCGATGAATTCAGTGACCTTATAGAGAACTGCAACGATACTAGAATAACCATGAACCTCCAGCAAATGACATCCAGGTTTCAATCTGTTCAGTCTACTGCTAAAGAGTTAGTCAAAAAATGTGAGCAAGCTGTCAACGATCATACAGCATACCAGGACAAATACAACCAATGCACTGATTGGCTAAAAACAGCTCAACACAAGTTCGAAGAATGTAACAAAAATCTATCAAACACTCCTGAAGGTATTAATGTAAAGAGAGAAAGCCTTAACGACTTGCTTAGTCAAAGGAGAAACGCTACTCTTCTAGTTAACAACACATATGAACTAGGTGAGAAACTATACCCGTCAACATCGCCTGAAGGCAAAGAACTAATTGAACAACAATTGCAAGATATCCAGCAAGCTGTCGACAATCTGTATGATAGCATTACCAAATCTGAAAGAGATCTGGATGCAGAGCTAAATAAGTGGGCGTCATTTGAAGACAACCTTAAGAACGCCCAACAATGGCTGGCGACAGCCGAAAACAATCTCCCCAAAGAGATTGAACTCAAAGCTACACTTGACGAAAAACGCAACCAATTGAATGTCTACAGAACATATCTACAAGATGCCATTGCTCACCAGCAAGACATCTTGGACCTTGAAGTGCGCACTCAAAGTCTGCCTGATATCACTGAGAAGGTTACAAAAGAAATCAAGGCACTAAAACAAAGACACGAAACAGTTTTAGCCAGAGCCAAGTCTTTTGTCGAACAATATGAAGCTATTGTTAATAATCACCAGCAATACACTCGGGCTGTTATGGACTTGCAAGAGTGGGTTGAGGCGACACATAATACAGCACAACTTTGGGGCGATGTGAACCTTGAACGAGTAGCATTGAGCAGCAACTGCGAGAAACTGAAGGCTCTACAACACAGCCTTCCAGAAGAAAATAATCGCATTGACAAAATTCGCTCTTTAGGTGAAAAGGTACTTCCTGGCACTATCGCTAATGGCCAGGCCAATATAAGAAATCAAATCGATGCATCACACCAAGAGTGGGAGGGCTTGGTATCCTTCATAAATAAGACTATTGAGTCTCTTGAAAACAAGATCCAACAATGGAACGAATATGAGAACATGAAAGATCAATGCTTATCTTGGATCAGAAAAACGGATACACAAATTCATGCTGTTGATTTAAAAGCAACTCTCCCTGAGAAGCAGGAACAGTACAAGAAATTCCAGGAGCTTCAAGGTGAAGTCCGCGCTAAGGAACTTGAAATCGACAACATCACTGAAAAAGCTCAGAATCTTTACACTGGTGTGCTAGGACCTAGAGGATCTCAAATATCTGATTTGTCCGTCAAATACCAACAACTGTCTCAAAAGGTTAAAGAACTTACAAACAGATGGCAGCAATACGTAAAGACTCACCAAGAGTTTGCCAGTAACGTAGCAGAATGCTCTCAGTGGATAGAAGAGCTAAGAGATAAGTTGGACTTCTGCGCTGACTTAAGTTCCACCTCCCAGGATGACTTGGAGACAAAACTTGTTTTAATACAAAATCTTCTGCTAACTAAAGATGAAGGATTCACTAAAGTTCAGTCGCTTGTTGAGCTAGCACAGATTGTGATGGCCAATACGGCGCCTGTTGGACACGAGGCAATTAATAATGCCCTAGTAGCTCTTCAAGAGCAGTGGTCTGCTCTTTTGTCGCGAATGATCGACACAAAGAACATGCTTGATGACTCAGTTACCAAATGGGCTGGATTCTTAGAACAGATCCAGCTTATCGACAAGAGCAACGCCTGGCTTGAAAACATGTTGACCGAGCTTACTCCGTTTGAGACATCGATCTCTGAAAAACGGGCGCAATTAGAAAAACTTAAGGAAGTGGAAGAAAAAGCCCGTTGTGATCGCCTTGATGTTGATACTTTGAAATCAAAGGCTGCCGAAATGATCGCCAGTGGTCAGCAAAATGAAGCTGCTTCGAGAGCACAGGAGACACTAAACAAATTCGATGTTCTTTACGATAAGGTTAAGAAACTTCTGGCCGATCGTGAAGAGCAATACAAGGATCACAGACTTTACAAAGAAGCTCATGACGAACTTATTCAATGGTTAGGTAGAGCAAGAGAAAAAGTCCCGTCTTTGAAGTCAAAACCCTTGAGCGATAAGTTAGCGATTGAAAATTCAGTGGCTCCACTTGATGCTCTTATAAATAAACAAGCTCAAGGTGAATTATTACTGGAGCATCTTCAGCACACAGGACAAGTTGTTCTGGCAAGTACAGCGCCTGATGGTCAAACTATTATCAATAACGAAATGAAGGCAGCCAAAGAGAGTTTCGATGATCTATTCAACGAGATCAAGAAACAAAAGCAGCAACTGGAAGAAACAGTTAGCCAATGGCGCGAGTACAAAGATGAATACGAGAGGCTATCAGATTGGTTGCAGCAGAAAGAAATTTTGATCAAGAACCACAAGATTGCACTTTTTGGAACTGCTAAAGAGAAAGGAGCCCAAGTCAACGAGGTTAAAGAAATTGTAGCTCAGCTTGTCAAGGGAAAGACAGACATAGACAACTTCAATGCTTCCGCTTCTGGACTTCTTTCTTCTCATCTCGACACCTACGTTAACAATCAACTGAGACACCTAAACTCTAGATATCAAGTTTTAGTTAACATGGCTAATGACGTTCTGAAGAAGGTTGAAACTAACTTCGATCAGCACAAACACTATGATGACAACTATGCTAAGACAAAGAAATGGATAGACGATGCCTGGGAGATTACCAGAATTGGTAGCGATGCTAGTAGCAACAGTAGCAAAGAAGCTCTACAAAAGAGACTGGAACAAATCGAAGATCTTTTGAAGAGAAGAGAAGAGGGACAAAACTTAGTCCATGCTACCGTTAACAGCGGCGAAAAGGTCCTTAGAAATACAAGATCAGACGGCAAAGACAAAATAAATACTGAAATAAAAGAATTGCAAACCGAATGGGACCGTCTTGTAAAGAAAATGTCAACGGCTAAGGTACACCTAGAAACTGCCCTGTTGCAATGGGCAGACTACAGTTCTAGCTACTCACAACTACAACAATGGATCTCCGACAGAGAGGCAAAACTACAAGAGGTGTGTGAGCAGAAACTCGCCAAGTCTAAGAAGGGTCAAGATCGCTTGGCCGGTTTGACCACAGGTCTGAGCTTAGGCGAACGAAAAGCCACACTTCGTCAAACAAACAATATTGTGCAAGATATCGTTTCGTTTGAACCAATGATACAGTCTGTAACTTCCAAGGCTTCGGAATTGATGCAGCAAGCGCCCGCTTCTGAAATCACCACGAAATACGAAAGTCTCTCCAAACAAGCTAAAGACTTGTATGAAAAGCAAAAGGAAACAGTGGAGCAGCACCAAGCGTTTATCGACGCTGGTACTGACTTTGTTCAATGGATCCGAGCAGCTAAGGAACGGCTTGGTAAATGCTCTGACGCTACTGGTGACAAGGAATCTTTGAGCAGTAAAATATCTCAGCTCAAGGTATTAGAGAATGAGCTGCCAGAAGGTCAAGCAAAGCTACAAAGAGCACTGGAACAAGGAGAGATCTCGTGCCAAATGGCAGAGGATGAAGATCGGGAAGAAATCGAGGAGGAGATTGCTCTCATGCAAGAGGAATACGATACCTATGTGTAAGTTATTTAAAATAAGACAAAAAAAATGCTTTTTAGTTTTTTCTTGGTTATTTGATTAATTTGGTGTTTTACAGAGAACAACTAAATAACACAAAAGCTCTGATAGAGGGCGGTATCGTTAAATGGACGGAGTACGAAGAACAATACAAGGAAGCCTTGGATTGGTTGTCCAAGACAGAAAAACTAGTACAGTCTTACAACAAATTGCAAAACAATTTGGAGAACAAGAAAGTAGTTTTGGAAGAGTTCCAGGTACGAAATACTTAAATCACTATTAAAATTAACAAATTACTTTATTCCTAAGATATTTTACCAAGTATTCTTTCAGGGCCACCTACAAACTCTATTTGATTGGCAAACTGAGCTCGACAAGCTAAACGTTCATGCTCAAACTTTGTTAGAAACTTGTGCAGACACGAGGGTATCAAACGGTATCACCCAACTGACGACCAAATACAATGCTATTTTGTCCTTGGCTAAGGAAGTTATGAAGCGTCTTGAGCTTCATTACCAGGTAAGTTAGATTATGATGATGATTTTAATGATGTCCTTATATCCCTTATCAACTTAAGCCTATCTTGGAAAACCTCCTACGTTTCGAGCCACGGTGCTTCAAATGTAGGAACCTCCTGTTCCACTCCTGAGCCACCAGGTCATTTTAGGGCGAACGACTCTATGAATTCCTTGGGGCTATCTTGGGGATATGATTGTCTGGCCTCCTCAGTGTGAGTATGATAGAACTCAAATGCTAGACCTAAAAATGATTCCGTAGGCTCTCTTGAAAATATATTAACTTATTTATTTTTACAGGAACACCAACAGCATAACGCTCTATACGGAGAATGCCAAGACTGGCTTGACAGAACTAGAGAAAAACTTAACCAATGCGCTATCATCCCTGACACTCTTCAAGAAGTCAACAACAAACTGAACACTGTAAAGCTCTTACGTCAATCTTTAGAGCAAGGCCAGAACAAGCTAAGATATCTTCTAGAATTAAAAGAGAAGGTCATAATGAATACAGAGCAAGCCGGAGCAGCGAAGATACAAGAAGACACTGATAACTTGAAACAGGAGTTCGATAAGCTTATCTCTGACTTGCAGGATGTTAGGAACAAGCTTACTAGTAGAGCATCGCAGTTCGATGATATTTCAAAGGTGAGGAGAATAAAAGGAGTATAATTCAGTGTAGGGTTTGTCAAACGCAGATTTGTAATTATTATTTTTTCAGATTCACAAGCTGCTTGTTGAATGGTTAGACGATATTAATCAGAAGATCCAATCTGACGACTCGTTACTAAATGACTTATCAGAAAAGAAGGCTACACTTGAAAAATTCAAGACATTTAACAGAGATATTGATTCTCATAGCGATCTGATCAAGAAACTCAATGAGAAATTCAATGAAGATGGTTCACTTAAAACCAAAGAAATTGCAGAGACCCTAAAACGCTATGAAGATATCACAAAAACTGTCAACGAAATGATTGCTGTTAGTATGATTGCAAATTATAATCTAGTTTAATGTCTTAAGATTATCTACATAAATAATAATTTATTTAATTTCTTGCAGAAACTAGAAGACTACGTGAAGTCTCACATCCAATATAAAGAGTCATACGACAACTTTTACGATTGGATAAGAAACTGTAAAATCGAGATACAACAATGCTCGGACTCCCACGGAGAAAAGGAAGAGGTCCAAAAGAAACTCAAGAGTGTGAACAATATCACTGCTTCCTTGCCAAAAGGAGAAGGGTTATTGAAGAAAGCAATAGAGCTTAGCGAAGAAGTAATGAGAACCACTGGAAACGAAGGCAAAGATAGCATCAGTCAGGAGATTAAACAGCTGAAGATAGAATGGGAGAACTTGCAGCAGATTTGTAAAGATACCAGGAAACTTCTAGAGAAATGCCTGTCTGCATGGTCTGATTTCACTGAGACTTCAGAAAAGATGACAAAGTGGGTAAAAGACTTCGATAACAAACTTCAAAGTGTACAGAAGGTCGACAAAATTACTCCAGAGCATCTTGAAAAATGTCGCGTAAGTTTTACATTTCAGTAAGAGTTTTTTTTTATAGGTAAAATGCCTATTTATTTTAGATAAATACGATTTTGATTTACATTTATTTTACAGGACCTCCTCGCAGAAGCTCTCGGAAATAAACACGTCCTCGAAGAACTTAATGACAGGTGTGAAAACCTAATGGAACTGAGCGCCTGCGCATGGGTTCGAGACAAGACTGTAAATCTGCAAACTGAATACACAACTCTATTGACCAAGATTCAAGGTCTAGTTTCAAATGGTGAGAAGAATCTATCTGACCATACTGAGTTTATTAAAGCCAAAGAGGAACTACAGCAATGGCTCGAAACAGCTCATGGTACTGTCCAAGACTCTATTGGAGTTGGTGATATTGATGCTACCAAAGATAAGCTTGAAACCATTAAACTTGTCAGTAATCGAATGACTGAAGGTCATCACTTGCTAGTTGTTCTGCAAGAAGCATTCAAGAAAGCTTTAAACAACACCCCTCCAGAAGAACAAGATGGCCTAAGAAACGACGTTACAGTTCTCCAAGAAAGCTGGGACCAACTCAAGATCGATCTCAACTCCATCACCGCTCAACTCAAAGCTGCTATTGGCAAATGGGATGACTTCGCCGAATCAAAGAACAAATTTAATCAATGGATAAAAGAAACGGAACAAAACTTAGATAAAGTACCACCAACTGGTGGAGAACTAGGTGAAATGAAGACTCTCCTTGAGAAATACAAACACATTGAAGATGAAATAAACAACAAGAAGCCTGAACTTGAGAGGCTTAAAGAAGAAGCAGCTGAGCTCAGTGGATGGGCTAAGAAACCAGCAATCAAAGAGTCTATAGCAGAAATAGAAAAGAAATGCGATTCTTTACGAGCCAAATGCGCCGCAAAGAAGGCTGAGCTGGAATCGGAAATAAAGGATTACAACCAATACCATCAATCATTGCAAGACACTGAGAAGTGGCTGCTACAAATATCATTCCAGCTCATGGCCCACAATTCTCTGTACATAGCCAATAGAGAGCAAACAGAAGAACAATTAGCTCAACATGCTGTCCTTCTTGATGATATCCAGAAGTATAGATCTACCCTTGACGATTTGGAAGCTAAAGGGAATGCTCAAATCAAACGCTATGAAGCTACCACACCAGGAATTAAAGACACTGTTGGCAAACAGCTGAAGAATGTAAACGATAGTCACAAGTCTCTCCTGGCTACAGCTCTGCAAATTGAAAGACGTCTAAGAGAGGGTCTTGCGAAGTTCAAAGATTACGAAGACACATTAGAGAGTATTTTGATTAACTTGGATGAATGTGAACCAGCTATAACAGAGTTAGATGTGCCTGTTGATGGATTGGCACATGGCCGCGATTTACTTGACAAAGCTAGGGTAAGTTATAGTTATGTTTTATTACAGTGGATGAGGGTTTCTCAAGGTCAGTCGGTTTGGCTATGCAGTGGACGTCTTTCGGCTGAGATTTTAAAGATGATGATCTCCAATCTAGACTGCAAATACTTTCGGCCCTTGGCCTGTGATGAGGAGCTATAGAAAGAACTGATTTACTAGTTCTCAATAGCTTTTTTCGGTACTGAAAATTTAACGTTAAGTACCTACTTAGAATAACATTGATTAGGTATCTGTAAAAGAAATTATCAAACAGCCAAATTTTACTGAAGAAAAGCCGCGATCTGGAGAAAAACATCCTCAAAACAAACGTAAAAATTCTTACCATTTCTTTCCTGTATTTCATCAGACTCTCCACAACAAGCTGCAAACAGAGAAGGGTCGTCTTTCAGCAGCGGTAGCCGCCTGTTCTGCTGCAGCTGCCTCCGTCTCCAGACCCTCGTCTCCTGCAGACACGGCTCCTCTGCCCATCCCACCCAGGGAACTCCATGTTAGGGCAAGACTCGAGGATCTTATAGACCAGGTACTGTTGGCTTCTTCTTCCGTACTCAGCTCTGATGTTTTGATGTCTTTCTGATTGTGTTTTGTTTTCTTTCTTATTGGATTTGTTGTGGTTCCTGGTTTGAATTGAGGTTTTGAGTTTTTGTTGTGAATTGTTTTTAATTATATACGAGTTCCCACTTGTCTAGAAGTTTTTTAAACTAACTTTACTAATATTTTGCCTTCCGACAATCTAATTTTCTTGCCATTTTTTTTGCGTATGCGTGTACTGCATTAAGAGTTATTGTGCAACAAAAATTAGTTGGTTGATTGGGTGTCAAATCAGGAGTTTTATTTATGGAAGTTAACTGCTGTATCTGCTTGCAACGTTTTATTATCTGACTTAAAATTCAACTTTTAAGTTACCAGGTCTTCAAAAAAGAACATACCAACGAAGCAGTAAAGTATTACATTAACTTGTACATATTATAGTTACCTACTTAAGTAGAGAAATAGAGGTAGATAGAGTAACGAAAATTCAATTGTATAAGCTTTAACGTTGGATACAAAAAGTTATTTATTGATGCACCTGGTAATACAAAAATCAATATTCAAGACTATTCAAGTTAATAAATAATCTTAAATTTTTTCTTCAACCGTGGCACGAAAAAGTGTATTTAACTTAATATGTCTACCTACTTAATAAAAAGTGATTAGCAGTGTAAAAACGATTATCAAATCAATGTATTTGAATATTCTTGAATTATTGACAAACTAGCAGATGAATGTAATGTAATAAATGATGCACAACTTGCTACAATCAAAATAATATACGTATATTAAGTACTGATCTTAGTTGATTAACATTCTAAATAGGTTCTTGTAGAGTTTGCACTTGATAGAGTATAAAATCAAAAGACTTTAAACTTACGTAGTCCACCTACTAATCATTTAAAGGAAACGATTTTTTGTCAATATTTTTACGAAATTGCCGACTATGTAACCTATATAGTATTTAGTGCTATTAGGTATTCTGTGCGGTGCCTAAAGGTAGATGTTAAAGACATTTAACCTTGGCTTTACGAATTTTCTTAGTGCTGACTATGACAATACCTACTTATATTTACCACAAAATCATTTCCTTATTTAAAAGTAACTTGCACTAGCTGATGTGTTTCGCATGGTTTGATATTTGTAGAAATATGTCGCTGATGTTGGAAGCACGCCTCGTGTCGATGTTATTATTAAAAGCCTCGAAGCACCAGAATTCGTTGAAAAGATGAGGACTTTTGAGGATAAGGTAAGAATTGCACGATTGGTTAAAGCTTACTTACTTATTAAGATGTGTATTCTGTAGTTGATTATATTAACTGGGGGCCATTTGGTTGAAAACTCTTACATCATCTTGTCTTTTAATGAACTAATATAATTGTAAAATTGCACTTTGTAGACGCTCAAACACTTACGGCCGTTTTCACAATCATATACTGGGTGTTTCTGACAAGGCGGTAATAAATCAAAGGAGGGATTCTGCTCACCATAACTAACAACTTTCCTAAAGCAACATAGGTCAAAATCTCAAAAAAAAATAACGAGCTATTCCATACATTGGTTCGATCAGCTGACGGGGTCAATGTGCGGGACGGCTGATTTTTGTTTTGAGATTTCGACCCATGTTGCTTTGGGAAAGTTGTTAGATATGGTGAGCAGAATCCCTCCTTTGATTTATTACCGCCTTTTCAGAAACACCCTGTATATCGATATAGATATATTGGCTCATAACTTGTAGTAAAATGACAGCTATCTATCTCCGTAGATAGCATTAAGAAAACGGATTTTATAGCTCCAACAGCAAGACACAGAAGGTTTTTTTTACATAAACAACGATTAATAATTAAATAGCATAAACTATACTTTTTTATAGCTTAAATATGCTAACCAAACTTAATTCTACCAGGTACAAAGTCATCTAGAGACATTAAACGAAGCCGTCCACGGAATGGAGGAAGCTATGAAACAAATTGTAGAAATCCAAGAATGGATTAGCGTTCACAAAGCACTTGCCAATGATTGGCTTGCTAACCCCTCTAAGCTGAGACCTGATGCTGCTAAACAAGATATGGCGGCGATGAATGATGCTCTAGCTTCGCTTGCTGAGAAGAGAAACAGGCTGTTGACTGAAATCCCAACTGATGGTAAGTTTTAAAATCAAATATAGGTAGATAGAGAAATCAAGTTTAATAACATCATTACAACTACAACCGATAGACGTTCACTGCTGAACATAGGTTTCCTCCACACCACAAGCACAAACGACATTAATCGACTCATAATTTCATATTTCAAGTAAGGACGTTGCTGCCCGTTCTTCGGTTTCCCTTAATCTTTTTTTTGGATATCCATTGGAGGAGATGAGATGGTGCTATAATATGCCGCCAGTCGCCACCACACAGTCAATCATGAATATAACAATATTAAATTTATGTACAGTGGCGGACACGATCGGCGTAACACTTCCGGTTTTTCTGTATTGCAAAATAGCTCTTGTTCGTTGGCAATACAGTCTAGGGCTGACGAAACCATAGACAAATCTGTTACGGCCTCCTAGTCCGTGACTGTACCTAATTTTCATTTTGATGAAAAATTTTCAACAGGGCTAGAAGATGAAATCAACTTAGAAGAAGATCTAGACAATCTTGAACAAGTTATAATAAAAGCAAGCGAAAGAGAAAAGGGCTATCAAGGCACCATCGACAGCTTCCGCTTCAAATGCCAAGAGATCCATGACTGGTTCGACGCTGTGTTGAAGAAGATGTGCTTAGCTGACAAGGGCTCTGGGCTGCCATGTCCTCAGAAGCTGGAGAAATTAAGAGAACTTGCTGCTGAGTTCGAAAATGCTGGTAAAGAAAAGGTGGAGAATATCAAGGCTGTTGGAACACAAGTCATCAATATAGTTAGCAATTTGGAGTCGCAACAGGTTGAGGAACAGGTATGTACGAAACAAACTAATAAACCTTTACTAGAATGATAGAATATATAAAAATAAACACTTTAATGCATTAAATCATAATTAATTGATAATATTTTCAGATGAAGTCCGTTGAAAGAAGATACAATGACATCTCGAAACGTATTCAAAGAAAACTGCAAATGTTGGAAATCACGTACAAGGCAATCGACGGAACTAAGAGCGAAGTCAAAGCACAAGAACAATGGTTGCAAAAAGAAATCGATAGTATTCAACATCCAGAACCTTTAGGCTACGAAAGCAAGGCTGCTAAAGAACGACAGAAAAAGGTAGCAAATCTACTCAAAGATACCGATGGTAAGAAGACTGTTATAGATTCTTTAGAAAAGAAAGTCAGTAATATCCAATCAGAATTAGAGCCTTCAGAGCAAACCCAGTTAGAGTCTGAATTATCTGATTTAGCGTCTAAGCAAAAACAATTAGCTTCTCTTATCAAACAAGAAATCGAAAGATTAGCAGGATGCACTGAAGATAGGAAGAAACTGGAAAACGGTATTGAGAAGGCTAAAAATTGGCTAAAAGCAAAACTGGCTGATATTAAGAAACTAGGAGGTCCCGTTCCTTTAGAAGCAGCTAAAGTAGACAAAGAAATTTCAGTTCGCAAAAAACACCAGAGTGAGCTCACAGACTTCTACAATGATACCTTGACAGAAGTTATAAGACAAGGAAATGCAGTTTCCAAAGACTGCTCTCCTGAAGATAGAACTAAACTGCAAGCAATTTTAGATGACCTGAATAAAATGTATAATTCTGCTAAGGTTGACATTGATAACAAACTCGGAGAGCTTAGCAAATACTTGCAAGGAAGGAATGACTTCGAAGCAGAAGTAGCTAAATGCCAGAGCTGGTTGAACGAGGCTGAAGTGGCTGCCACTCCAGAGCTCAGAACAACTAGTCTCCAGCTCTTAGAAGAACAACTAGCCAAGTTTGAAAAACTTAGTAAAGAAGCAGAAGAAGTTGACAAAAACATCGGTAAAATCAAAGACAAGTCTAGAGACATCATGGACTCACTATCAGATTCGAACAAACTGCAACTAAAGGAACAAGTTAATGTTTTGTCAGACAAGTTTGCAAGAATCAACACTATTATCAATGACAGAAAGAATATCCTACTTAAACATATCAAAGGATACAAAGATGCTGCGGCCAAGATAGCTGCAGCTTTAGAATTCCTGACAGACATACAAAACAAATTGAAAGCTTTGAACAAGCCAATAGGAAGCAAGGTTGAGGATGTGCAACCAATAATCCAGGCCTATGAAACAATTTTAGGTGATCTCAAGAAAAACAAAGCTATGCTTAACGAGCTTCAAGGCGGCAGTTCACATGATCTTCAAGATATTTTGACTCAGCAAGACGATCTGATGAGCACCATCGAAGACCAAATCTCAAAACTTAAACAACTTCTATTACTCAGAGAGCAATTCTTTGCACTTGTTAAAGAAATTAACGAATTTATTGCTAAATACACTGTCGTTACTAATGATATTGAAAAGTCCAGCGATTCTCTTGAAGACAAGATCAAACGCTACGATGATGTTATCGTCAAAATTCAGGGATGCGAAGCTTTATTAGCCACAGCCACTGATAAGGGGCAACAAATAGCTGCGGAAGGAACTGTCATCGATAGAAACAATATAACGGAACTATTGCAGTCGCTCAAACAACAACTCCTAACTCTGAGAAGAAACGTGGAATCAAAACGTCAAGAAAACGAAAGAGCAGCGGCAGAGCACAAGAAACTAGCATCAGATCTGTCTGAGATATTGCAATGGTTACACGACAACGAAGCCTCAGTCCATTCTCGACCCTTACTAAACAGAGACGTGTCCAGTATAGACAAGAAGCTGATCGAACACACATCCTTAGCGAAAAACATTCAGTCGTACTTGGAGAAGTTGACGAAAATCACTGACGTCATCAAGAGCGATGATGGCGTACCAGGAAGCTTACTGGAAATGGTCTCGGAAGCAAACTCTCTGAAGACATCGCTGCCAGCTGAACTAGCAAACCGAGAGAAATACCTTCAAGACAATAAGAAATACAGGCAGCAATACCAGCAGTTAGTAGAAAAACTGAATTTATGGGTGAACGAAGCTAACATCCGACTGGACATGGGCAAGAACGGAACCGACTTTGAAAACATCGAGGCTGATTTAGAAGAGCACAAGTCTTTCTTCAATACGTCGGAGCCAGAAATGAAAGATTTAGTTGGAAAACGAATGCAGGACATCGTGGACAAGATTTGGGCTTCTTTAGCAGCCTCTGAACAAGACGAGCTATCGAAAGACCATCAGAAACACAACCAGCTGTTGAAGAACACACTGAACTCAGCCAAGTCTCGTCAGGCGCAGTTGGAACAAGATCTGGAGATCTGGAAGGACTTCTGCCAGCTGGTGGACAAGATAAAGGCACTGCTGGACAAGAATGATGTTCAGGATGAACAGATCACGTCTGTGGATGCCCTGAGGTTGCACCTGGAGAAGATCAACCACGCGAAGAATGATCTTGAGGTGAGTGTTGCTTGATTTTGTATCAATACTTAGGTATTATTTTAAAGAAGCGAACGGGTGCGTGTGACGTGATACTAGCGCCACTTTAGATAAATAATTAACATCTTCTAAACCATGGCCAAAATCAAAAATATGCGTCAATGATGCCCTAGACAATCTTGCTTAGACGTATATTTTTTTATTTCGGCCATGGTTTACAAGATATATAATTATTTATCGGAAGTGGAGCTAGTATCGCGTAACTAGGCAACCGCTTCACGACACTTTGTGACTGAGTCTCAGACATCGTACATTTAAGGTGCTAACTCTCGGTATGGCGCGAAATTCAATTTTTTTGCGTTTTTTTTTATTTAATATGGCAAAAGTATTCATTTTTATTAAAGTTTTAATGAATTCGCGTATGTAAAAAACCATCTCCCACATTGTAATACAACTTTTTTTGAAGACAGACCTACTCATTTTGTGTCTAAGGACATAAAGGCCAAAAATCAAGTTATTTTCGTTCGTTAGCAGTCTAAACCTTCTTTCATTATGTTTATAATGTTACATCACGTAGGTAGGGGAATATATGGGGAATACAAATACACTTTTATGGATAATCAGCTGTGCAAGCCAATAGTTTCAGATATGAACACGGAAAGTCTTTTAAACACCACTTTATTCTTCTGTTGTGGGGGTAGAGGAGTGCCTGCACCCTGCACGTTACTTACGTGTTTGAAGCCATTGTCTCTCCTCGCTCTCCTCGCTCCATGAGGCCTGGATTCTCCAACTGATCAGCTAGGCGGTCAGCTGATTTAAGCATCCTATAGACATTTTAATTCGTGTAAAAAAAAATCGCCGGTTATTTAATTATGTATAATACTTGTATCTAGGGTGCCCGAAACACACACAGAGACGAACATCACACCCAGACCGGAAACAAACATCGATATTCATCATATCAATATTCGTCCCGCCCGGGAATCGAACCCGGGTGCACACGTTTACTCACACACTTCCACATCACTGCCAATTGAGCCACGGAGCAGTCATAAATATAAATTAAAAACCTTTGCGTTTATTTAATTAGAATTATTTAAATAAAAATTTAACTGAGCATTGTCTACAACGGTAAGTATTTAGTCTGTAAATAACAAAAATAATCTTCAAATTTAATTCGAGAAAGTCGGTTGCGGCACGCGATCGCGGTATTTTATCTAGATGTTTGTTAAACATTTATGTAATCGTCATCAGCCTTTGTTATCGGTTGCATTTTACAACTATATTATTGGATAAAAATTATTGATAAAACTTGTGGTTAAGGTCCAGTGCCTCATGAAAGTCAAATTAATAAATTCATGTACCGCGGCCGCCATTTAAGGGCAAAACTAGCTCTTTATCCTTCCATACCAGTAAAAATAAAATAAATTATTTTCTGCTTTTAAATTTTTTAACAAATAAAACTTATTGTGAAAATCTTGTCTAGTTCTTGTAGGCTAAACTTTTTTTTGATTTTCCATTACTTATTACCTATGGTTAACTACCTAAGTAGATCATTTCAGTCCTTATTTTTGCTAATACCTTACCTTACACCTTATTTTTACGTCTTTTGCCACCTCCTTTTGCACATTGTTATGATGGAATAGATGTTTGTTTCCTGTCTCTGGGTGTGTTGTGCATTGCTTTTCGGGAACCCTAGATACAAAATTGATCTACCTGGTTAGGACCTCTCAGTGTTTATGCGTTATTACAAGACCTCTAATAAATATATAAATTATTCAATTTAGGAACCATATTTAAAATACAAAAAAATATCAAATAAAATAGAATCTCGCGCATAAAATAAACCCAATTAGTGACGCTACAGCAACATAAGCAAAAAACGAACTCTGTCAATTAGCCAAAAAAAAAACTAAGTCATTCACATCACATAGCATGGCCTTAAGCGATGATGTCACGGACCATGCTGTTTTAGCTTCTAACAATTCAGTCTTTAACCGACATCGCAGCAATGAGTATGCCGATTTGCAGAAAAATTCAATTAAATTGGTTTTTTAAGTGCAAGTTATTTGCCGGCCCCACGTAGTGTATTGCCGGATTTTTTAAGTTTACAAAAGTAAAGGTGAATAAGACAAAATTCCGCGGAAAAGGAAGGTTAGTGCATTTAGCGTTTTTTTTTTTTTTTGGGATCACAATACTTACTTTACAATACTTACTATTTACTTTATTTATATCATATGTTTGTTTGTAAGCGAAGCCGATGATAAAGTGATACTTGAGATAACAAAATTATCCAGAGTTAATGAAAAAAGAAAGATATAAACGCATTGCACTTACTAGCCCTTAACTGAGTAAATCCATAAATTTTGGTGCCTAAAATCATTCAAAAACACACACATACCCACCGAAGTAAATATATCCACCCTAAAAATAAAGTATTTTAACTTTTTTCAAAGAAACACTCTCTCTTTCTCTCTGAAACAGATATCATCTCAGCCGAAATACGTCCACTGCTGGACAAAGGCCTCCCCCACAAATTTCGACACTGACCTTACTTGAAGACAGATAATTATCCCTTTTTAGAATTCGCAATCCTTATTAAGAACCTGCTATATTAGATGATTGTCAAGGACAAACCTTGAGTACTGAGTCATACAGTTACTGACCTAATGATTGATTCAATAACGCTAACATACTTCCGTGCATTGAAAATTGCTGAAGTTTATTACGATTTTGCCCCTTAGTTCAAAGATACTAAGTAAGAAAGAAAATTAATTTAGGAAATTGCAGTAGAAAGTTATCGTACATAATACTACACTAGTCGACCCGGCGAACTTCGTACCGCCTAATATATAACTATTTTGTGAATGTATCACAATATAAACTTTCCTCTTGAATCACATTATCTATTAAAAAAAACGCATCAAAATACGTTGCCTAGTTTTAAAGATTTAGGCATACTTATAATAGCGACAGACAGACGCGAGAAGCGACTTTGTTTTTTACTATGTATTGATTGATAAATACGGTTGCCTGAAAGTAATTGTTGAAAGCTTCTCGTTTTTTTAGTTCCTGCAATAAACAGCTAAGTATTAGATCTTCATTCTTAACCAATGCAATATTATTATCTAGTGGGTAATATTTCAAGCACATTCCTTCACGCTTATTAAATAGTTCAGCTATTAAGGCACCGTTTCCAATGCTCGTAAACGATATCCAATTTAATGTTCTGATAGCATTGAAAAACTATACTTTTTCTTGAATAGGTAGGTTATATACAAACAAACCTGAACAGGGCATATAGCACGAAGAACAGGATGGTATCTGGTGCCGAAAAGTTATCGATAGGCGAACGCGCCTCGGAAAACACCGATTAGGCATTCCCGTAGGAATTTCGGAATGAAACGTAGCCTATGTCCTTTCTCAGGCTCTAGACTATCCATACCAAATTTCATTCAAATCGGTTCAGTAGTTTTCTCAGGAAAGCGAGGCGGATAGACAGACAGAGTTACTTTTGCATTTAAAATATTAGTATGGAAGTATGGATTAATATGTATTGAAGTGTGTACTGAGCTAGGCCTGCACCTGCTACCACCTGTAGTTAGACTTTTATTCTTTTTTTCATAACCTAGCACAGATAGTCTCGGCGTTTTTGGGCTTTCCGCCCGGTAATAATGATCAGCGTCCGTTATCCTTCCCACGGATAAATGAACCATTTTTTTTTTAACAGAACCAACAGCCGCTCCTGGACGTGGTCCGGGAGCGCGCACGCGAACTATGCGCGGGCGCAGACGCGGCGAGCGCAGAGCGCGTCGACCAGCGCACGCGCGAACTGGCCGACCGCTGGGGCGGCGCTTGCGGACGATTAGCTGAAAAGGCTTCTAAGGTAAGGGTTAACAAGAACAACTCTCTATACATTTTAATCAAGAAGCGATCTTGCTCACCCGTCTTCTCTTTGTTCAGATGTAGGGCAGGTTATGTGTCTGCACTTTGCTTACGTGTTTGGTTTGGAGCTATTGTAAATTTTCCACATTTATTTGAGCCATCCGAGCTCATCAGCAAACTGCAAGATGAGGGTCAGATGCTCCATCAGCTCAGGTAGGTGCTCACCTTGTGATCAGCCTACAAATATTTTAAAACAAAAACTATGTATGTATGGTATTTTGATGCCAAGAATCCTTATGTTCAGCCTAAAAAGAGACAGCTTTTTACCTTAGAATATGTTTCTAAGAGAAAGTTGTTCATATTACTTACAAGAACTTTCCCTGAGTTTTTTAGTTTACCCTGATGTTCTTTCGCAGGTGGAAAACCAGCTCTCGAGATGGACCCAACTGCTGGATGTCCAGAGGCAGCTTGCAGCTGGACTGACGGCTGCATCAGACAGACTGAGACAGCTGGATGCCCATCCTTCAACCAGGAGAAAGGCTTTGGATACGCGACATGCTTTGCAGGTTAGTAAATAAGTTACCTTGTATAAATAAGTCACACTTAGAACCCCTTTTTTATCTTGTTAACGGGTGAAATGCTAGGCTTCGCTCAGGGGAGCGACGGGGGTATGTGGAGCTCGCTCGCACCTACTAAAACCCCCCGGTGGCCGTCTCGGCATTTTGGGGAAGGACCCAGGGAACCCATGATGATCAGCGTCCGTTATCCTGTCGACACACTCAGAGGGCCCTGACTTGGTGGGTCAGATTCGGTAGAACCTGTATCTAGGGCGTCAGAAGCGCATAATAAAAAGACGAACAAATAAACCCAGACAAAGTAACAAACCTAGATTTATTAGAAATGTTTGCTCGATTGGTAAAAGTTTTGATGATCGCAGTATAGCTCTAAAAGATTGTTCACGAAGAACGTAGCGCTGTTGGCTGTCTTTCAGGTGTTCCCTTAGTCGCCCTTTAAGACATCCATGGGACGAGATAGGATATTGGAAACCATAACCACATTGCTCTACAAAGACATAATTTCAATCGAAAGACGACCAGTGGAACATAGACGTCCCCTCAGATTCCGAAAAGGACATTTTGAAGGAGAAATAATTTACCAATTTTAAATATCTCTTCCTATAGGAGCTCCAAAGTGACGTATCAGGACTAGAAGAAACCAAAGACGAACTCGTAGAGCATGCAGAATTTGTCCTGGCCTTACTTAGGCCGAACTCCAAGGAGGCCGCGGCTGAAACTGAAAACAATGTCAAGGAACTCGTTGAAGCCTATGAGAAGTAAGTTTTTTTTAGATACTGGCTGGTTGGATTAGCAATTTTGAAGATTAAATCGAAAAAAAATTAAAAGAGGTTTTCCCGCCAAGCAAGAAGAAAATTACAAACATTTGTTTTTTCATTTTTTGTTTCCCGTGCCTATTCTTCTGCCAGTGTTGTGGAATTAATTTAACACTGTGTAGTAAACGGGAAATAAAAATTTAAGGCGCATCCGAATGATTCTGATCGATTCCGCCAAAACTTTCGTGTTCATATGGTAGTCACATTGAAATTTGGGACTACACCATTACTAAAACTATTGTTACCTTAGAGCTAAAACTAATTTTTTTCAAGATTTAAAACATGCCGATAGTTATAATTACAAGAAAACTTCAAATATTCAAAGTTCCTATTTTAAAACCAGCCTTATTTTCTTAAATTTATGAGTGTACTGTACGTGTAAAAATAATCTAAGATAAGCATTTCGTTATTTTCAGGAATTTCATAATCTCATTTGTGTATCTCTTTCAGAATAAGGTAGGTGAATGTTTTTCTTGAATAATATGTTATTTACAGGTTTTTTGTAATTTTTTCTTATGTTGATGTGTGAAATGCATTGTTTCTTGTGTATCTAGCCAATATCCACCGGAAATCTTGTTGACACAGTTTTGGCTTCTTTTCAATATTTGAAGACAGGTCGCAGCCAGCTGGCGCTTATTTTTTTTTAAACTGGCGTCTATCTTTCTAGCCAGTCATTTACAGAAATTTTTATAACGTTTCTTTATTGTGTGTGATTTCCAAAGTGCCAACTATTATGGTTTAAATTTGGTAATCGAACAGATATAATACATAGATATAGGTCCCCTAATGCTCTATTTTTTCTTTTGTTATTTGTAGGTTGGTAACTTTTTTTTTTTCTTTATTCGGTTGTTTTACAATGAAAAATCTTGAAACAACTCGTTGTAAGAGTAAGATAGAGATAGAGAACCAATCAAATAAAAAAACACAAGTGGTTAAAGTAAACGGACGCTCGTGCCTTTTTTAATATTTATCAATTTACAAGGCGCTCCATAAAAAGCGGCTATTATAAGAAAATTTTTAACAGTTATTAGTCTAGTCTAGACTTACGAAAAAGGTGCAGTACTTGGAACTTGAAAAAAAAAAAAAAACCAAATTTACAATTTAATGCGACAGCAAAAAAACATAAAAAGTCCAAGGATAATCCACGCATTTAGCACAATCGTAATATAAATGAAACCGAAAGAGATAATCTTACGTAAGCTGTACGAAAATCTTTATGATGTCATTGTGTAGAAAAACTCTGTCACACTAAGGCACAGCGCACATGTGGCGAGGCGCGGCGAAGTTACAGAGAGGATAATCATTTAAACTTTTCCCTCAATTATTTAACACAAGAAGTTTTTAGACAATTTTTATTCTAACCCTGTTATTCAATAAAAAGTTAAAGATATTTTAGTTATTTTTACGTAAGTATGTCAATTTAGACTGGATGTCTTATACTTATTTACCATACAAAGTAACCAAACCAGAGAAGAAGACCTGCAGTAAACTTTTTGAAAATCAGTATAATTATCTTCCGATACTGAATGACTGACAGATTGACTGTTAGACAACGCAGAGTCTAAATTACTGGGCGTAGCGGGCTGAAATTTTGCACGTGGGTTCCTTGGGTAGTGTAGGGGAGCACTAAAGAATTATTTTTCGAAGTTTACTATTGGAATGGGTAAAAATGTGATTTTTGTGTTTATGAGAAATCTGCGCGGGTGAAACCGTGGGGCAGCCTCTTGTTTTGAATAATATGGTAAGCTCCTTAAGGAACGGCACACAATTGATTTTCAACCCTGTGCCATAGAAGTTACAAACCAGTTTAAATTGTGATCCTCTTAGTAATATTTGCCGCGTCTAGTCAGATGTGCGCAGGGCCTAAAGGGGAGTCTGACAAATAATTAATTGATTTACATTTAACTTTAATGGATTATGTTTTGGTGTTAAATGAGGCTAAGCAGTAAAATATGTATATTTCCTGGTGGACTACAATTCGATGTTTCTCAGAAAATGCAATCAGTTTTAACGGCAATTAAAGCTCTGCGGGGAATCGAACCAAGAAGTGGCAATTTATAATCCTATATGACTAAGCTAGACACTGAAAACGGTATTCTCTTAGCTATAGAGCAATCGCTAGTTTTTTTTTTTTTAACCAGCAGTGGGAAACAGAGATTTAAAAATGTTACAAAAGTAATTAATTTTATTGTTAGTTCCATAAAGTGAGCTCTAGAGTTTGCAGATGAATCCTCTCTTTCTTACAAACATAATATCAAGATAAAGAAAAAAATACGTTAAAACTAAGATATTTAAGTAAGTATTTCTATTAAAATTAACAGTTGGACGGAGTTTTTAATAAATCTTCTACATCACGTTTCATTGCATTGTGTGTGAGCGTGTGAGCATTAAAAACCCTGTATTTAGCTGTTCGTAATTTAAAATCCCGTGAACAGCTTCAGTTGTAAATCAAGACACAAATAAACTTTACAAGATAATAAAAAAAAACGTTTTGTTTCCGGTCAGGGCAGACCTTGAGTAATTATTAACACACGGTTACTGTGCTGCGGTTTTATATTTAACTAGTCGACCCGGCAAACTTCGTACCGCCTCATTTATTTCTATATTGTACATGTATTATACACATAAGCCTTCCTTTTAAAACATTCAATCTATTAAAAAAACATTTGAAAATCCGTTGCATAGTTTAAAAGATAATATAAGACGCAGGAAGCGAATTTGTTTTGCAGTATGTATAGATGATTTATTTATATTTAAAAATTAAAGATACTCAGAATTAAGGCGTAGCTAATGAAATTACTGACAAGGTTTTAAATGCCCTTGTTTCATTCTAAATTCAATCTAAATTGATTAAGCTCATAAAGATATAAATTTAAGTATCAAAATATATACTCACTACAAAAATAGTATGTACGTTTGTAAGTAGGATTAAGTCCTTCTACGATTTCTTTTGTTTTTATCAAAAAATTGAAAACATGAAACTTCTTAACTATGTAGTTAGCCCATATGCTCATTAGGTATTTATATTAGTCATCTCTATTTTTAGACCGGATAATGTTATCAACATTACTAAGTAATAACTAGTATATTACAAATTCTCCGTACGGTATATTATCTGCAAAACTTTTGCGCAAAGCTTAGATCACACTTCAGGCAGGCTGGATAGGAATCAATCGGCAAATCGGGAGCCTAGCAACCAAACCAGACCATGCAACGCAAAATAACTCTCGACCTAACGAAATAGAGGTGGTTTTCAATTGCTAAAGAGCTCCAGACGAAAACGACGTCAAATGTAATCGTTACCATTGAAAGAGGCACGAACAGCCGGTTGGCATTTACGCATGCGCGTTAAATAAACATTATAGGTCAGGGACTTAGTCGGAGCCGGGAGCCGGCTAGCTCAAGAGTTCCACACGAATCCAACAGGAAATATACGCAAGATGCTGTTCAAAAACCCAGCAGAGATGACTGTCCATTTCCGCGACCAACAGCGCCCGGCCGGTAGATAAGATTGGGTATCTTTCTTTGTATCCTGTGGTTAATTTTATTCGCCCCGAATGCGCATTCTATTTTGCACCAGCGAGTGAGTCACGGCCGGCCCGCGTTCCTCTCGTTTCGAGGAGCACTAGCGTTGCGAAATGTGAAGATTTTTGTTGTTAATTTGGCAGCTGTTGTTGCGTGTTTTGTTTAGTGCGGCCATATGGATTGGATGCCGGTGTCAGGATGGTTTCTTTTAGGCGCGCGTACTGCGTATAATGTCTGAGATGCCAAGCATGACGTCAGAATACCTTCCTGTCTTGTGTTGTCGCGGAAACACTTACGAAATCACAGAGTTCTTGACTGTGACGTAATAGAATATTTTAAATGCGATAGCGTTAACATTGTGCCAAGTGTCAAGGTCAACTGCGCGGCACTCAAATCAAATTCACAGCCATGTGAGCGGAATGTAAACACTCTCGTCGGTTGGGGTGCACTAAAAAACCTCGCCGGGGCCTGATGTCATCGTGCAAACATAAACTTGTAGAGATTTAAATTTAGATTCGATGCGCGAATCTGTCGTGACGGTCCATTGAGCGACGAGCGACGACGCGAGCGGCACGCCGCGACCGCCGCGATACGAACGACGAGGTACCAACCACCAAAACCCTCGGGATCCATTCATGCTCCCTTGCCGCGACCTTGCCTTAGCCGTCCGCCGCCGAGTGACGACGTTCACGTTTTATTTTCGTCGCGTTTTGGCAGCGCTCTCTGCGCGAGCCCGCAGAGCATCACACTCCCGTAACCTAGCGCTGGCGGCAGTTGTTTCCTTGTTTTAATACAATGTTTTCCTTCTCAGATTGCGACAGACACTTGCGGCGAGGCTCGCGGAAATCGACGAAGTAGTGTCCGAGTTCGACCGCGTCTCGGAGAGGATCGAGGAGCTCCGGCAGCAGATCGAGGTGTCGATCGCTAAAGTGAAGACTTTCTACGTGTTCGGCGAGGACGAAGACGAACGCGTGAAGGAACTTTCCGAGGAGGTGTCTGATCTGGTGAAGCGAACCAAAGACTTCACTGAGGAGAGCAGGAAGCGGTACGGAGGCTCCGCGCCGGCCGACGTGGCCCAGGAGCTCTCCGCACTAGAACTGTCTTCAGAGGCACTAGCGGCCGCTATGGAGGAGAAAGAGAGGGAATGGAAGCGCGCGCGCAATGCACGCTCTGAGTACGCGATGGACGTTGAAGATGTTCAGGCCTGGGTGCGGGCGGCTGAGCTGACGGCTCGAGACCGAACGCTGCCCCCTGAGGCGTATAAAGAGCGACTTGTGGCCACAAGGGCTGAGGTGCCTATGATCTCTGACAGGATGGATCGGCTCACGCGTAACGCCCGCGCCCTGGTTGAGGGCAGTCGTGACGCTGATGAGAGGCAGTTGGTGCAGTCCACCGCTGCGGCTCTAGCCGATGCGCTAGCAGCCGTATGCTCGGAGCTGGAAGCGCGGCAGGCTGCCGTAGAAGACGCCTGTGACGCCGTCGCACGTTTCCTCACACTGCTGGAGAAAGTCCTTCTTTGGGTCGAGACGCAGCGCGCTTTCCTTGCGCGGCCACTTCCGTTGGCCGACTTGCAGGAGACGCAGCAGAAGCAGACCGAATACGGGGTATAATACACTCACCATTGCTTTAATTTCTCTCAAACTTCATCGTTACTAATGTGCTGTTATTTTCCAGAATGCATTAAAAAGCTGTAAGCATCAAGCTAAGAATTTAGCTGATATGGCGAAAGAAATTGAAGCAATTGAAAGGGTCACGAGTCCCGGAGATCTGCCAACCAGACTGGAGGCAGCCGAGAACGCGACCGTTGATGTGGAGAAGCGATTAGCGAAGACGGTCTGTGCAGTAGTATACATTAGAATAGGTATATTAGTTAGAATTTATAGCAATACTAATAATATTTAAATTACAGAACGGCTTATTGCAAGAGTTAGCGGAAGAATGGGAGAGGTGCGAGAAGAAGTTAAAGGATGTAGAGCACTGGACTGAAGCCACTTCCAAGACACTCGAAGCTCCACAAACAACCAAAAAACCTCTCAGAGACAGATTGGCTCTGAGAGAGAAGCTACTCAATGACATATCGACGCAGAAGACAAAAATATCGTATGCCGTAGAAAAACTTAACGTGAGTGATCGTGCAAACTGGTGCAGAATTTTCTAGTCAATTAGTAACAAATGGTTGAGTAATTGCTTGGTTCTCAGGTACACTTCGGTCCGGACGGCGTGGCGGCGCAGTCTGTGGGACCGGAGGGCGTGGAGGTGGCAGCTGCAGCGCTAGGCGAAGCCCTGGAGGCCTTAGCGGCCCGCTGCGGGGCTCAGGCTCGCGCGCTGGCCTCCGCCTTACAACAGGTGGAGGCGGCGGCGGCTGAGCTGGCAGCCCTTCGGCAGGCCTTGCCCTCCGCCGAGCAGGCCCTACGGCACGCCGCGCAACCCCACTGCAGCCCGCGGGACCCAGCCGCAGCACAAACACACCAGCAGGTAAGACCTCCCACAGGCAATCTTAGGGGGCCCGCTCCACTCACACCGGGCCCCTGCACCACCGACACCATCCACTATAGTTGACTAGCGAGTTTTATTTTGTTTATCGCGAACCTCGGAGGCTCTCAGTTGGGCGAGACTAGGTCGAGGTGGCGGGCACGCTTGCAACCGCTCCCGAGCGGTGGTGCTAGGTTCGCTGTACATTCTCACTGGCTATGCATTCATTTTTTGTTTTTTTTTTCTTCTGTTTTCTCCCTTCACCCTCACCGCTACTAACACGTCGAACTGATATCCTCTGTTAGGAATGTCGAGAGAGAGTCAAATCGATTCAGAGCAAGATACAGGCGCGAACGGAACGCATCAAGCTGCTTGTTCAGCGCGGCAGCCCCGATGCGGACCCGTAGGCGCGACGCGAACATCTAGTTTTAAGTTGCTCTATTAGACTATCTATTCCTTAATAAATTATTATATAAAAATACTATTTAAATATATATTACACTCGATACATCGCAGCCACTGTCGTTTCTTTTCATACTCAGCTTCTATCTCAAATCGCAACACGATCGTATATACTTCACCCTCTTGAAACCTTGCTAAACTATGTATGTCCGTACTTGCGTATCAGGAAATCGGGCGGCGTATTGAAGAGCTGACACAGAGTATCTTCGAGCTGGACCCCTGCTTCGTGATGGCAGAGCCTGACGAGTCGGTCGTGGCTCTGTCGTTGATGGTGTCGACCGCAGACCGCGCCCGGGCCGCGCGCCGCGCCCGCTCTCCGCAGCGGCGCGTGCGGCCCGAGCAAACCGCCGCCCCAAGCGAGGCCCTACTGCCTCCCGCAGCCCCACCACGACCAACCAGCCCTTGGGCACTAGGAGGAACCTCTTATGCTGAGATAGTGAAGGGCTACGGCTCGAGGTCGAGCTCGATTGGCTCCCGACCCGCCAGCGCCCAAAGACGTACTCCTTTAAGAACCGAGTACGAGACACTCGGCCGGGCTAGCCGCATGGAGCGAGATATACAGAGCCCGGCCCAGGATGAACGTATCTATCAAAGTGCAGTGGCTACTAGTGCGCCCGAGCGGCGACCGTGTGTTCTATACGAACAGCCGGACACGGATGTGTATGAACCCAGTGTTCACGTGGAAAGTGAAATAGTTGTGCCCGAAAGCGTTTGTGATAGTGGACCACAAGTTAAGACTGAAGTAGTTAGCCATTACGAAGATAGTTTTGTACAGGATACGGGTCTGGAATGCCAGATTGAAACTAGTTCGGATGAGTTTTCGGCAGCTCCGAGACCCGAGTCTCGTGATTCAGTCATATCCACGCATGCTCAAAGAGCTTATTTGCGTCCCATGGAATCGTCCCAAGAGAGGTCTCCTAGTCCTGCGACTAATTACCGGTTACAGGACTTGTCTTACGCTGAAATACTAGCCCTAGGGCTGCGTAGACAGCCTGCCATGCATGCGGTCACTGAGTTACCGTCTGCGCTAATAGCGCAGTATACTGTTGAGCAAGATATCCCAACAAATATTGTTGAAAAAGCACCAAAGAGACAAGAAAACAAATCCGGTCACAAGTTATATAAATCTGATAAACCATCACAACGAAGTCGTTCGAGAGAGCTTGGAAAGCCTAAGAAAGGTTTCGAAAAACGCCCATTGAAGGCTCATGATAAGAATACATTGAAAAAGAAAAAACCGGTGAGAGTCATTGAGGTCACAGACTTTGATGAACCTTGTGATATAGAGTCGTCAACAACTACTCATGATTCAGCTGTGACAGAAACTGTACGAAGAGAAACTGTGAAGAAAATCCAACTCAGCGCTACTGTCGTTGAAAACGTGACTAAAATTATAACCCAGGTAGATTCAGACGAAGATAAGGATGACGGTCGAAAACCATCAAAGAAAAAACACAAAATAAAAAAACCAAAGTCGAACGAAGATGAAATAGACAAGGCACTAAAAGAAATTGCAGGAATTGATAGCAAGAAAAAACGAGGACCAAAGGATACCGACGTAGCAGTCGAAGTTTTAGAACAGGAATTCAGTCAAGAATCTGAATCAAATATTCAAAAAGCTAAATCAAAGAAGCTAACTAATAAATCACAAAAAGAAAGACCAGTTGATGTCGAATTTGAAAATTTGGAAATTGAACCAACAAAAATGGAAGAAACTGAACCGATTATTGTAGATGACTGTAACATTTCAAAACTATCCAAAAAGAAAAAGAAATCACAAAACAAAAAACCATTGCAGGAAACATCAGCTGAGACTGACGAAATTCATGTATTAGACGCAGCGATAACTGATAGTTTCCAAGATGAAATACAATCTATTGCTATTGAAACTATGGAACTTATCAGTCAAGAAATATCTAATAAATTTCAGATGGAATTCAAGCAGCAAGTTGTTACAAGTGATGAAAATCAATCAAAAATTGAAAGACAGAGCTCTTACGAGTCCGGCACTGGTAGCCACGAAACAAAACTAAAATCCAAGAAAAGGAAAGACAAATCTAGCAAACATTGTGATAAAGATTTAGTTGATGTTAAAAAACCAGTTGATCTAATACAACAAGACGAGCATGTTGAAAAAGCCAAAGACAATATAACAAAAGGTGATCCCGTTTCAGAGTACGAAACTCTTGATTTTGTAGAACCGAGTAAAACTACTGCTGTTAGTGAGACTAAACGAGAAAAATATAAGGTAAAGAAGGACAAAAAGAGGGCTATCTCAGAACCCAATAAAGACCTAGTTATACTAAAAGCAGATACAGTTATATCTCAGTTTACTACGTCTACGGAAGAAAATCAAAGTTTTGTTGAACGTGGAGTGGTTTATAAAAATATCGATTCAGAAGAAATCAAATCTAAAAAGAAAAATAAACATAAAAAACATGTCGAAATTCCTTGTCAATTGACTGAATCGGAGTTATCACTTAATGCTCCTACGGAAAATATAGCTGCTTTGCTAAAAGATGAGAAAAATATTTCAGAAATAGTTTTTGAACAAGAGGAATCAAGTAAACCACAGAAAAAGAAGGGTAAGAAATCCTTAATAACGGATGCACAAAAACCAGATACATCAACCATAAATTCTGGAGAACTTGAAACATTTGCTACTGAGAAAAGGGTTGAAAAATTATTAGAAAATATAATATCTTCTACTATAGACATACCGGTCAAAAAAGATAAAGCTAAGAAAAGTAAAGATAAAAAACATAAAGCCGAGGAAACTGAAAAATCAGAGCCTATTATTACAAATCTACCTAATATAACAGAACTATCGCAAGATATTAATATTTGTAATGAAGGTTTAGAACAAACAGAACCAAAAAAATCTAAAAAGAAAGGAAAGACACCTGAACCTTCTAAAGAAACTACAAATGAGGTATCAACAGAAAAAGTAATAGAAGTTAAAGGAAGTTTAACTGTTGAAAATACAATAGAAGGAACTATCAATGACCAAGTCTCTAAAAAGAAAACAAAGAAACTTAAACCCAAAACATCGAATAAGGATGATGAAATTGAAAAAGCTCTTAAAGAAATAGAGCGAAATGAATCTAGCAAAAAGAATATCAAAGAATCTAAACCAAAAGAACAAAGTAAACAAAAGCAAGTTAAATCAAGAGAATGTACTTCAAAGGTTACAATTTTGGAAACCGAACCTAATTTACCTGATGAGGTCAAAACATATTCCGATTCAATCGACATTCATAATGTCGATTGGAATACACTTGACAAAGTGGCGTCTGAAATTAGGAAAGAAGAAGGAACAGATCTCTCTTTCTTACAAGAAATTGAACAAACAGTACTTGGTCAAGAAAAGCACGTTGTAAGGGATATTTTCGAGGATATAATATCATCGCCATCTATTGAACTAAGCAAAACTGTAAAAATAACTGAACATGCTAAGGATACAAAACCGAAATTTGAGAAAGATGCGGCCACTGCATCTAGCAGCACAAGTCCTTCGAATGAACCAAATAACAACGAAAACATAATGCCTACAGAAAGTGATAAGGATACTGACAATGTTGAACAACAAATTGTAACTAATGAACCCGCTATGCAAGGAATAGAGACACGAACTATTTATTTAATAACACATGAGGAGAAGAAACTTCCTCCTATTAGAACTGTGAAAGTTTTTAGCAGTAAAAGCAATTCCCTTGAACAACAAGATAGTTTGCAAGAAGTAACTGGAAGTACTGAGTCAGAGACCGAGAAACAAATATCTCATATAGAAACCAATATAAGGGATGAAACTGTTAATATTATGACAACCGATATTTCCGTTACAAACATAACAGAAACTGTTACGGAACAAAAAGACATAAGTCTCATTTCTCTAGAAGAGGCTGCCAATATTGTTGACATCGTTGAACCTGTGCCAAAATCTGATATCATTGCATTAACTGAGTCTAAAGATATTACTGTTTCAAATGAGCCTATAAAATTAAAAGAAACTACTACAGAGGTCAGTGAACTGATGAGTCAAAATATTGCTACTAAAGAAAATGAACCATCACATTCACAAATCAAACCAAAAATTGTACCTTCAGTTGACTCTATTGAATATGTCATTTCAGAAATGAATACTGCTAAGCAGGCTGATAAAATAATTACGAAGATTGAATGTGACAGTAATACAATAACAGAAACTGAAACATTTACAACTGAAACCTCGCTAACTGCATCTAGCGATGATGATATAATACTTTCAAGTGAAATTGAGGAGCTTGATATATCTCCTGATACTAAAATTATACCAAAACCCGTAGAAATCGCTGAAATCAAAATAGAAGATTTACTGGAACCAGCGATATTTGGTTCGGTGCAAGAACGACATCGCAAAGTTGAGAAAGTGATTGAGAAGACTACTAGGATACCGTACCAAGAACTAATTGAGGAAACTAAGCCATATTCTTTGGATATGGATATAGATCAGTTATGCTATGATCTACATCTTTACAAACTAAAAGAAAGAGAAGAAGCATCCAAATCAGTGCAAACTGATGTTAAATGTGCAGTTCCAATTGCTGAAACTGAAGGTTATGAAGAAATCTCAGAAAAAGTGAAAATTAAGGAAGTTAAAAAAGCTCCTATTATGCTTCAAGAAGTGCCAAAATACAAATATCAAGATTTAAAAGATTCAGAAAAATTATTTGCTCTATCGCGATCTGTTTCGAAAGAAACCCTTACAACATCAACTTCAGATTCATCGACGAACGAAATCGAAACAATTGTTGAAGTAGCTCCAACTAGTAAACCTGAATTAATAAATATAAGTGCTAATAAAATAAGTACTGATAATCCTGCTGAAGTTATCGCAAATGTAACCAAGCCCATTAAATATGACGTTAATATAGCTGTTACGTTAAGCGATGAAGTACCACGGCAGAGTTACCACGAGCTTAGAGATGCAGAAGTTTTATTAGCAACAATATCAAAATCAAAGAACGAAGATCATAAAAGCATCAAACATACTAAACAAGAATCTGTTCATCAAACAAAGGAAAATATTAATGTTGCGGTATTATCTTCTGAATCTAAACCTGAGGTCATGGCTGTTCCAGAAACATTCGTTTTGGAAGTACCTAGATATAGCTACCACGAAATCAATGATGCAGAAATTGTATTCGCATCTATTGCTAACCCGAAATCAGATACAAAACTAACTAAAACCGAGGATAAAATTGATATCGAGAAAACAGCTCCAATTCCTAAAGTTTCTCATGCTAAAGAACCAACAAAAACTGTTGATGACAAGAAAACAAATAATGATAAAGCACAAAGATACAACATTTTTGAAGTGTCATCGTACAGTTATCAAGAACTTGGTGATGCTGAATCGTTGTTAGCTTACAAACGTGCTTCTGATGACGTCGAAAAAACTGAAATGCCAGTTGAAACTGTAAAATCCTCCATTAAAATTACGCAAAGACCACCAATAATTGCTTCTGAAACATTATCAGAACCAATAATGACTTTACCCAGTGAAATAAAATTAGTACCAGCTGAAGAGCCAAAACCTATATTTGAAGTACCTCGTTATAGCTATCATGAAATCAATGACGCAGAAAATTGCCTTGGGGCTCGTAACTCTGCCACTTTCAAAGACAAACCTATAAACTTAGTTGACAAAAGTATTTCGGAAACTATAAAAACAAAAATGTCTGATTCAGAAATTACATCTAAAGTTGAAGAAATTATAAACACTCTAAACGAGCATATTAAGGAAGAGGACGCTAAAGCGCAAAAAGAGTATGGAAACATTAAAATGGATGTAATTAGTCATAAATCTTCTGAACTTATTGTAAAGGAAGCCACATTATCTGATCAGTTGATTAAGTCTAGTGAATCGGATAAGGGCAAAAGCAAAGCTTTAGAAAATATAATTGCAAATATAGATTATGGTATTGAAATTGACGATCTCAGTGACTCGCATGTGCCTGTGGTATTTGGTGACGCTAATGAAGAAGATAATACGCAAAACACTAAAATCTCAACGAATAAAATAACTGTTGTACATGAAACAACTGAAATAAATAAACACAATATCTCCATAGCCTCTGAAAATCGCGAATCGAAAAATGTTGAAATTAGAGATGTTAGCTTTTCGGATATTAGTAGAGATTTAATTCAAAGTGAAGTATTACAATCGCAATGTGATTTTGAATCCTCACCGAGTAGGTCTGGGGAACCTTCTACTGTTGGCGATATAACCAAGACTGTAACACCTAACACAAAAATTTCTATTGATGTACCAGATTTCGTTGGGGAAACTAGGCAATCTCCTACTGAAATTATTAATTTGCGTCATGAAAAATCTCCTATACATAGCCTGCATGACCTACTTCCCGAAATAGACCTAATCCCTGAGTTCAAACCTTCTTTCTCAAACGTCCTATATTCAAACTTGTCGGCGGATGCACCTGAATTCACACCTTCGTACATGTTCCGACCAAGTCCTGAACAGCAGATTTTGAGTTCTGAAGCCATCGACACTTCACTTGATATAGTAGATGTAAAAGAAACTGATCAACAGTACATTGAAACTGTACCAAGCGTCTCGTCTACAGTTGATGATATTGAAATTGAGTGTACTGGACATATAACATATTCTTCAATATTACAAACTAAAAAAGAAGAAATGATTATCCAAAAAGAGGAATCCGAGTTGCGATCCGACGAACCTATTCAAGAAAATCGGGAACTTGAAGTACCTGAAGAGCAAAATGAGATTTCGGAAGAACACTATGAACTTCCTAGTTCAAGGCGCAGCAGAAAAAGTACGAAAAAACAAAAGAGAAAACATGATGACAAGAAACATTTTGAAGACACAAAAAATATCGAATCTAAAGAACCAGAAAAACAAGCAGAACAGCCTAGCCATGATAATATTGATGTATGGGCCATGACTGCTGATGACGGAAAATCTTACGCTGAAGTATTATCCGAAGGCTTAGCTCATGAATACCAAATGAAGGAACGATCACCAGCACTTCCAAAACGTGGCGAATCACCCAAAGAATATACTAGAAAACAGACGCCGACTCCATCTATTGAAGAAAAACAATCTGTTATTACTGAAGAAACTATCGAAGAAAAACAGGAGCACCAAGAAGGGACAAGCTCTTGGGCAAAGATTGTAGCTGCCAACAGAACATCACCGGAAAGGCTTGATGTTGAGATTGTTAAGCCTACGTCAGCATCCAGTCATCATGAACAACACAAAGCTCCCGTTATATGTATAGAGAAATCAGAATCAGATCACCACAAAATGGAAACAAAAATAGACGAAGAAGGGTTTATTGTTGTAGACAGGCATGCTAGATCAAGATCCAGAGATAATCGAAGCAGATCTCGTTCATCTGCAAATCCAACTCAAGACACAATTTCGCGAGAAAAATCAGAAAATAGATTTGGTGTTTTAACGGAAACTCTTACTCCTAATTCTCCATCTAAACAGTCACTACAAAGCAGTCCTTCTGAAGATGAACAATCGTCAAAGCAAACTAGAAGAAGCCGATCATCTAAAGAAAAGAAAGGTAAAACTGCGACCACTGACATTGAGAAGAAAAAAGAAGTTAGCAAAGAAGATACTAAAGAAACCAAAAACAAAAAGAGATCATCCAAATCAAAGGACAAAAAAGAAAAAGAATGTAAAGAATCAACAACCAAAGCACAAGAAACAGAAATAATACAGGAAACAAAATTATTATCTTCTGATTTGACATCTGAATCGAATGTGGAAAGTAAAAAGAAAAACAAGAAGAAGAAAAAGGATAAATCGTTGGAACCGAAATCAAGCAAAGATTCAAAGCAAGAGCTCATAGAAGTGCAAAAAACTGCTGTTTCTGAACCAGTGTCAATGCCTTCCGAAACCCTTGACTCGAAAACTACGTTAACAGTAACACATCCTAGTGAATTGATAAAATCATCAGTTTCTACACCTGAATCAATGCACACACCAGTCAAAGACCGCATGTATTCTGAAGCTCAATTTTGGAAATCAAATCCTACTTACATTGAAAAAGAAAGCGATTTATCCGAAGTTATTTCCGTAGAGGTTGATAATGTAAAATTGGAAGCAACAGAAAATCCCATAGCTGAAACTAAAGAAATCGAAACATCTGAAGAATATAAAACCGATCCAGTTGAATCGTCTTTTGAAGTAATACCTGATGAAATAATTGAGGAAAAATATGATGTTCCAAGTGAAAACAAAAACATTGAAGACGATAAAATATATGAAGATCCTTTAGAAGGTAAAATGGCTGATTTGCAAAGAGAAATAGAAGAAATGCTTCTGCCAGAAAACGATTCGTCACAAGGAAGCGATGCAACACTGAATGAATTAGCGGATAACGAGTCACTATGCTCAATAGATTTGCACCAAGATTTGATAGACGAAGTCACACCATCTGTGGCATCACCAGAACCAGATTTTGTCATTGTTTCCCATACTGAAGTTAAGGAGGAAGATTCAGATAGTAAACTCATTGACGCGAGTACGATAGATTCAGTTGTTGAGGAAACTGCAACATTTTCTAAAGAATTTTCGCAAGAGGTTGTCCAAATTCGAGAAACGCAAGAAAAAATAACTCTTTCAAACGTTATTCAAACTCAAGACAAAGAAAGCTCAACTAAAGTCCAACCCCAAGAAATGATACAAAGAGGTCACCAAACTAAATTGAAGGAAGAAATCAAAGAAACAGAAAGTAAAGGCGTGACGGACAATAACATAAATGAACAACCTGTTACTAACATACCTGACAACGTTACTAACACTTTTGCTAATATAAAACCCGATAATTTCTGGACAGACAAATTTGTGTTCGACGATGCCGAACGTTTATTAGCCGAACAAAAACTTAAAACTGATCTCGAACCTTTCAAAATTTCCACTGAACCAAACCCAGTCGTTTCAGAACCTATTGAAACTGGCATTATTAAACCAATTGGCTTAGAAGAAAACATGATAAACGATAATTTGTTCTGGCCAGAAAGACATTTCTATCATGACGCGGAACGCGACTTCATCCTCGCTATGGCTCCTAAACTCAAAACCGACGACGTAGCTCATAAGAAAATCGTTAAAGATAACGATAACGATAAAGATAAGGGCCCGGACAGTGGTTCCGGTCCCCCCTCCGACCAAGAGGATCAGACTAGGGACTCTTGCGGCTCTCCTTTTGATTCCAACTACATTTCCATGGATCTACCAGGCGGTATCTGTAGCTGGAAAGATCACAGCTCATACCTGAGCGTAGAAACGCCTACAGACTCTCTTATTTCGCAAATTGACGGCGAATCAGCTCGTTTAGCGCCTGAACCTGACATTCCAGAGGATATACTAACTACCACTCCCACTGTGCTAGTCCCACCCCACCCTGAACAGGAGCAAGTTGGTGCCACGCCGCCGCTGCCGAGGACAGCTAAGGTGACCGACCCCAAATCGTATTGTAATTTAAAGCTACTTATTTTTTATGTTTGGCATGACGCTCTTACTAAATTCTCGATGGTTCTTATAAGACAATGTCTTATTGGATTGATCAGGCGCAGAATAGAGGCACGGTCGGTCGTCTTGTAGTGCCTAAGTAAAATTTAAACTTATCACAGCACCCCGCACGGTCAATAGAACGCTAATTATAGAACGGCATTTGAAATGATTGTTTTTTAGCTATAAAATAAAAATTTTGATTATATTAGTAGCTTGTGTAGAAATTATTCTAGTCATGTCTTCTAGTCGTGTAAATTTTACCAAAGATTTTCTCGATAAACCACACAAGTGACAGATCACCTGCTTTAGGAAGTGATGGGTAGATGAAGTTGTTTCAGGGCTGAAAGAGAAGGCATGAGGCAATGAACTCAAGTCATTTGGGCCTGAAACTTTCAATTTTTCGATCAGAAAATTTAAATATTGTGTGGTTTATCTTTAGTCGCTTTTTTAATTATAAATGTGCTAGACGGTTTTCTGTTTTCAAAATAATAAAAATAAAATACTCTTGTAAACTTGTTTCATTTGAAAATGTCAATTTTTCTTTATTTTTTGTGTCCCCTTTTGTTTTCACTTTAAAAACTGCAAGACGATCGATTGTTGGCCTATATTTTTGATTTCAGTTTTATTTCTAGATAAGTTACTTAATTATTTTGGGACAAACTAAGTAAAGCTAATCGGAGCATAACGCTTTGATACCAAAAACGGCTTCTAAAGAGCTTTTCTTAAGTTCAGGTCAGTTTTGAGTGTCATATTTTGGACCCTTGAACCCTTTAGGGTAGAAAGTAATCCCAGATCTAACGCTACATATAATTTCGCACAATCGCAAAGGCCAAGGCATGAACACGTGTACGATTTGGCAACACACGCAATCGATGCATTTTCTATGCCAATTTTATCTAAAGTCCATGCCAGCAAAGTCTGCGCGCGTCTGAGGGCGCCACTGTATACGTACTTCATCCGCCATTCAAAATAAATTGTTAGATGGCTGACAGATTGCTTATTGGTTCATATTTTGACCGCGCGCAGACTGCTAGCACGCACTTTAGCTATCAAACGAAATATAGTTTTAAATTTAATAGCGTACAAGATCCGTAAGCCAAATACTGATTGTGTTCATTCCCGTGCCATAAATGTCTCCCGTATGTATTGCTAGAGCTGTTTTTTTTTTTTTGACCTGAATGTTGTTATTTCGTTTTGATGTTGTGTCCCACCGATTTTGTCTAAGTGTTCCAATTTTTTAATGAGCCTATTGTGCCTAATCAGCTCCGCTCCGATGCATGATGCCAGACGTTTTAAAGTTATAATTCGTAATTTAAAATTATTTAAACAAGGAACTCTTATTGATTTGCTAATTCCGTCCGTCTCTCTTTTTGGTAAACTTATTTTTCTTAGTAAAAATACATAACTTAATTATAGCAAGTTTTGCTACTCTCAAATAGGTGGCGCTACATTGAGCGTGGCTTGAAACGCATTTGGCTATTGATGTGTTTTTGTTTTGAATGTTTTTTTTTCTTACCAGATATGAAACTTGAATTATTATGGTCTAAGTAATAAACTCGGTTTGAACTATGAAATCTCTAAAAAATCTTACCCATCCTTGTCATTTTCATACAACAAAAAAAGAGACAGGTACTGCCTAGTGATGTATCAATCAAGAGTAAAACTATCTACAATTCTAGAATAAAAAAAACGTTTGTAATAATAAAAAATGCTAAGAATTCTTTTTTCAACTTGGCGTTTTGCCAACTAGGTCTTAGTTTGAGACTGGTGGAAAATAAGCGAACATTTTCAGCAGCAATTTATTAACAAGGCGATAATTCAAGTTTCATGTCACAACTAAATGTTGCTTGGCTCTAATAAATGTGTGTTTCTCAGGATGATATGTCTAACGATATAGAAAGACTGCTAGAGGAGATCAGGAATGTCCAAGGTAGATTGTCTGACCTGCCCGATGATAGTCTGGAAGCCATGGAACAAGGTCTAAGGGTGAGTTTTGTAAATATTCATTTAGTTTATTGCTTCAATTGACTAAGGTTGCTTTCAGACGGACCGATCCACACCAACTACGCGCAGTCGATATACTCAACCGTGAAGTTGTAGGTTCGACTGCATGTGGTTGAGTAAGTCACAAAAGATCAAAAAAAAAGAAAGAGATAAATTGTAGAGTTTGTTACCCGTTCGATAATTCTTGACTAAGTAATTTTACATTATATTCACGGCTTGGTGATCAGTATATAAAACTTTCAGTTATCCTACCATGAAATACTAAAAACCACAAATTCTTTAGAGAAAAAAAACACACTGAGAAAACGTGTCCTGAATCCTCCCTAAATTCGATGGTTTTTCCAAAGCATGGCTCCAAAACCATGATCATCTTTTTGCCTTACCATTAAATTTTGATGCTGTAACTCTGCCACTCGAGTTAGTCACGGCCTACACTCCGCAAGCCTGGAACATTTTGTATAATTTTTTTAAGCTATTTTTACTTTTCGGTGGTTTTGAATACCCCTCAGGTGCCCCGGCAAAAGTTCCTTATTGATCGTTGAAAAATGTGGGACCAACCACCTTCGCATTTCAATGAGTTAGGTTTGACTAGGCTGTATGGGGACAACGGTTTTCTTTTTGCTTGCCAAGAATTTGCAAAAATCTATAATAACACCCAGAACCGAGCTTAAAACAACAAAAAAAAAAATTCGCCCTTGCCGGGAATGGAACCCGGACTTCCGCCGTCGCAGCTAACATCGCTAACCACTGCGCCACGGAAGCAATCTTGACTTGGTCAGTTATTTAGAATGATGACGCAAAGCATGACAGAGTGCTTACCTATTACGAAATTATTGTTTTGAAGAAGCCAAAGAGTTAACCGACACTCAGTCTTTCATTGGCATTCGATGGTGTAGCCAGCCAAGACATCAGCATTCGAGCTTCATTTTATTTAGTCGGGTTATTTTAGGATCAATTTTGAACCTTCTTGATTTAGTCGTGTTATTTTATACATCTTAAAAAAAAATTTGAGTGATGTGAAGTTGAAAAAAATAAAGTTCGAAAGCCGGTATCGATACTAGATTTGTGATTATTTTTTTGAGTTTAAGTGCGGGTTGAAATCATCAGTTTCGGTGCAAAGTAGGTAAGTAAGTATACAGGGTGTTTCTGACAAGGCGGTGTAAGAATGATGGCCTCTTTTAAACCTTCTGTGCATATCAAAATTCAGACTGCGCTGTACTGGTACCTACCTACATATGTACCTACTTTGATCAAGTATCAGCTCATTTGTATTTCAATTTTCATTGTTTCCCAAAATTACGGGTGTGCTTTATGTAAACAAGGTGTTTCTGACAATAAATCAAAGGAGAGATTCAGCTCACCATACCTAACAACTTTCCCAAAGCAACATGTGTCGAAATCTCAAAACAAAAATCAGCCGTCCCGTACATTGACCCCGTCATCTAATCGAACCAATGTATGGAACAGCTGTTATTTTTTTTGAGATTTTGACCCACAGATCACCACACGGACAAACCCTGTGGGGGGATGTCAGGGTCAGACATAATCGTCGCGGAGATGAACCAGCTCAAATAGATCTCCCGTGACCCCCTTGCCAACAGCCGAGGTGGACACCGGCGGGGTTGTAGTGGGTGCGAACCCCACATAACCCGGCGGTTCCCCCCGGGGCTGCAGTACTCGTTAGCAGTTTTCCCGCCTTAAAAAAATAAAAGGCTATCGCTAATACTTACATTATTATTAGTCTTACTAATCATCAATCAATACCTAGTATAAAACAAAGTCGCTTCCCGCGTCTGTCTCTATGTATGCTTAAATCTTTAAAACTATGCAACGGATTTTGATGCGTTTTTTTTAAATAGATAGAGTGATTCAAAAGGAAGGTTTATAAGTATAAAACATGCACAAAATAGTAATAATTTAGGCAGTACGAAGTTCGCCGGGTCGACTAGTAAATATAATATAATGTTAATGCTGTTTGAAGTTTGAGGCCGTGACAAAGTGCATTTTAGGAGAATCACCGGATTTTCGCAGTAAAGATGATCGTAAATATTAAACTTTACTCAAGAACAATAATAAAACGACTATTTTCCTTACTTACGATGAAATCATCAGCAAATACAAACTCTAAGGCGCTTTGCTCATCAAGCGCAGCGCAGATTTTTACCGAGAGGATAACAATTAAAAAAGGTCTTTTACGCGAACAATAACGCTAATCTAGATATAAAAAAAAACAAATCTTCTAAAGTGTAAGGTTTTTTTTATCAAAAAAGAGCTCCCGAGTGCATAAGATCTTGGTCATTAGTATTTTTTAAGTATTTCAATTAATATCTAGGTAAAGAAAAGTTTTGAAAACTTTTTGTTGTTGCTAAAAGTGGCCACACACAACAGTTATACATTTAGACCTAGATATTATTTGAAATAAATAACTTACTTAAAAAATACTAGGGACCAACAAGATCTATTACTATTACTACAGAACTGGGAACAGAAAAGGGCTCCCTCTTTTTTGATAAAAAGCCTTACTTAAGAAGATATGATTTTTTATCTAGAGTGGCGCCATTGTTCGCGTAAAGGACACTTAAACTGGTCTTTTTTAAATTCTATGGCATCGCCGCGCCTCGCCAAATGTGCACTGGGCCTAAGACCGCCCTAAGACGTCTTAACATAGTAATATTTATTTTTAAACTTCTAATTTTAACGTCACCTAAATAGTCGTTAGTATTATCAAGTCGCACTCGGTCGTGTAGATACAAAAGCAGGTATATTTAAAAACTAGAGGCTGCCCCGCGGTTTTTCCCGCGCAGATTTCTCATAAACACAAAGGTCCCGTTCTCGTGGGAATTTCGGGAAATCCCTTCTTAGTGCTCACCTACACTCCCTAAGGAACCTACATGCAAATTTTCAGCCCGCTACGCCCAGTAGTTTCGGCTCTGCGTTGTCTGTCAGTCAGTCAGTCAGTCAGTAACGGAAGAGTTTTATATATATTGATGATTTCGATTTCCTGTCAGGCAAAAATAATTACTACTTATTAAATGTGTTGAAATCTATGTTCATCTTTGAGTAGAGTTATAATACTTAATTAGTTTTTTGGGTACTGTAATCCGCACAACGCGACACTGACCATACCATCCTTAAAAAATCGATAGTCGCCGTTGTCGAATAATACCTACAAGAGATATAGGTAGATAGATATATTGACACTTTATTTCAATAAATCAATTTAACAAAATTCCAATTTTCTTAAAAAAAAATACATTAATTGGGTGCACCAACAATGAGTGGCCTTATCGCTTAAAACGATTTCACCCAGCAGCAACCTGTTAGAATAAAAAAAACTTAACTAAACTAAGCATAAACGGTATATAGTGATCTTTAACGTAACTTTTAGAAATTGAAATCATTACAACAAACCAAAAACCTTTAAACTACTTCAGGACGGTGTAGCAGTTCTGGTCAAATGCGAGGAGGCGTCTGAACAGCTGGAATCCAAGATGATGGAGTACCGTGAGGAGTTGGAGGTGCAGGGCCTGATGAGGGACCTCCTGGCCATGAGGACCCGGATAGCCAAACTGATGAAGCAAGCCAGAGAGGGACTTGTTACTATACAGGTTAGGAAGGTAGAATATCTTTGTATAATATTCGGTTGAATTCAATGAAGGTTATAGTATAATATATAATTTAAATTGTTTTAGGAAGGCTTTATTTTGTTAATTATAAATTAGGTGATTTTGAAATTGTGTAAATTTCATTGTGAGGTTCGCTGAGTCAGCTAGTAACAATGCCTGTAGACTGTGTCATCTGTTTTTGTGGTCTACGTTACAAGTTTGTACTCACAGTTTCGTCTGAGCTTTCTTTTTCCCTATTTCACATTCCTAATTACAATGCTCATATCAAGAGTTATTATGATCAAAATTCGTTAACTAATAATTTCATTCTGCTACTTTACAGAATGCCAGAGCAGAAGCCACACGTCAATCAGCTGAGATTGAAGATCAGAAGGTAAAAATAGCAAAATTGGATCGCTGGCTTGAAAGTATTGACGAAGAACTGAAAGCTTCCAACAATCTAACTGAAACAATTACGGAGGAAGACATTATCAAATACATCGAAGTCTACGAGCGATACATGAGAGAGTACAAAGATTACGAGAGTCTACTTAAATCTATTACTGTGATAAGTGAAGATAAATCTAGTCAGTTATTGAGAGAAAAATTCAATAAAATGCAAAAAACGTTAGAGAATACAAATAATCTAGTCGTAGTAGAAGTAGAGAGGTTAAGGCAAGTCTTGCTTCAGATCAGGTACGTGCCTGAGCCAGCTGAAGATGATATTTCGCAAACAGATAGGACTATCGACTCAACTTCGATGCCTGAGGAGATTGTTGAGGAGTTGGAGAAAGACAAGACATTTGTTCATGGAGTTGCTATTAAAGAAGAAAATCCTCCAGTCGGAGAAAGTTTTAAAGAAAAGAAAGAAATTAAATCAGAAGTGCCAGTTAAAGAAGAAGTGAAATCTACTGAAATTGTTGTAGTAAAAGAAGAAAAACCAATAGTGACTATAGAAACACAGACTGGAGTAAGTCTAGTTGAAGAAACGCCAGTTAAAGAAGAAACAAAATCTACTGAAATTGTTGCAGTAGTTAAAGAAAAACCAACAACGACTATAGAAACACAGACGGGAACTAGTCTCGCCTCCGAAGTTTCGGTAGCAGACAAATCTGTGATATGTCAGCCAGAGATCAAGCAAACCCAGGATGTTTCAATCACGTGTGCTCCACCGCAAGACATGGAGGTGCAAACAGGTGAAGTCACTACCCCAAGCACAGACATTTTAGAGAACATTCAAATAAGACAAACCGTTTCTGAAGGACATGAAACAATAGAAATCGCTAGTCGACCTGTCGTCAGAGAACAAAAGATTGATGAGAAATCATTACTAGTTAATGCAGATTATAAAGACGGGGACATGAGAAAAGATTCACAACTAAACATTACTCACAGCACACCGCAATCCTTTGAAGCTATAATGGTGGAGCCAGACGAGACAACGACGGAAGTCGTCGTCGATGCTGACGGTACAAAGAGAATAATAGTCAAAAAAGTAAGAAAAACACTGGTTCATCGTCAACAGGCTTTGCAATCTCAGAAACAGACATCTCATATTCTGTCAGCGGATGGTGAACCCATCGAACAGTCCTTCTCCCAAATAACATTAAAGGGAGACAAAGGATCTACCTCTACTATGCTTGACGGTGGTGGTATCCAACACACGCAGTACCAGACTTACGGTGGCCAAGTTATCTCAGGCATGCCAGGTGGAGAGCTTTCTATTCAAGAATTCACATCCAAACCAGAAATGACAGTCAGTTTTGATATGGGCATGAGTCCTGAGGAAATCCTCAAGCTAGCTGAAGGACAAACTCACCAACATATCCAAACATCTTCATCGAGCGTCACTGCCGTCGTACAACAAGTTACTAAGAAGATTATCAGGACAAGAAGGAGAATAATAAGAAAAGTTGTAATAATAGATGGCAAAGAACATGTCACTGAAGAGGTAATTGAAGAGCCTGACAATGTTGAGGTGTTTGAAGAACAAATACCAAGAGTTTCAATAAGTGTTAAAGATCGAGGTGATGTCGAAATCGAAGAAGTAGAAGATCCTCAAGATAAAGATCCGCAAGACAAAAGTCCTCGGGAAACTCAGAAGCCTGAACAAGAAAATACAGAAAGTAGCCCACCTCCAGAATCACCAAAACCTGTTAAAGATGCAGATCAGGGTGACTTAGATAAATCACTGGCTAAAGAAGAAGTGCAACCGGAAGAGTCTACAACTTCACCAAAAGACGAAAAGGACTTTACAACAGAATTCATCCAGCAAGAATCGCATAGCTCTGAACAGTTTTCCTCTAGCCCACGAACAGTGCATGTAACAAGACAAGAAACGTTTACTGAAAAGAGACAATCAGTACCTAAGGAAGAGACTGAATCCACTCAAATACCTCTTCTGGAAAAGCACATTCAACCACTGATCAGTCAATCCCAAGTTATCAGTAAAGAAATGCTTCAATCAAGCATGGAATCTTCCTCTTCAAACATTGCAACAGTTGTTCAAAAAGTAACTAGGAAAATAACAAGAAATAGAAGGCGAATAATCAGACACATTCAGGTCATTGATGGGAAGGAACACGTGACCGAGGAAGTGATCGAAGAACCGGACGATGTTGAAATAATTGAAGAAGAACCACAAATTTCCCACACAGTACAAGAACAAGGCGTGAAGACAAGGCGAATTAGAATTATAAGACAAGTACAAATTATTGATGGAAAGGAGCACGTTACAGAACAAGTTGTTGAAGAACCTGATGACGAGTTCACTCCAGATAGCACTGTCACAACTCAGGTCAATGTTAAACTACATGACTTCCCTACTACTAAGAAATCCGGTGTAGAGTTTACAGAGATAATTGACAAAGAACCTTTACAATCTTTAATTGAAACATCTACGAAGGATACACAAAATATTACAGACATAACAAGAAATCTTATTGAAAGTGAAGCGGATCACACAATCTCATATATTACAAAGGAAATGCCTGAACCAGAACTAAAACAAGTGTTAGAAGAACAAATTAAAACTTCTCCACTAGCAGAAAAAGAAACAGTTTCTACTACGGCTGAATCAGAACACCCGGTCAACAAGCTTATGGCTGCTCTGAAAATAGTTAAACCTTTGGCTGAAACAACTGATTCAATACAACCATTTGTAGAAGAAACTACAGACATACAATCTAGTATTGTTGAAATACCAAAAGATTCGTCACAAACAGTAATGGTGGATAATACAATAATTGCTACTGAAAACCTTGGTGCAGTTTTTCCTGAGGTGAAAACTGAAAAGGTTGTGAGTATTAGTGAGCCAAAAACTAAGAAAATAGATGAGCAAGAAATAAGAACTGATATTTTTTCAGTTAAAAATAAAGTTGAAGTCACTGATTCTAATAAATCGACAACTAATATAATGGAACTAACTAAAGAATTGCTTGAAAAAGAAAGTATGCATTCGGAATGTCATGTCCAGTTATTAGACAAAACAAAATCTCAAGAACTAGAGCAAAGCCAAATCACAGAAATTAGTCTTGACACACAGCCTGAAGTTAGTATTGAGCATGTTACTCAACAAACAGAATCATTTGCTGAGCAACAATCGTTTGATTACCCTGGCACTGTTTTAGAAATAGTTATGCCTTCTACACATAATATTACTGATTTTGTTCGAAAAGAATCCACTTTATCTGTAACGCCTCCTGTTGAGGCTATAAAATCCGTAGATGATGTAAGAGAAGTAAAAATACCATCCCAAGCAGCAATAGTGGAAGAATTTGTTGATGAAAGTGTTCTTAATACTGCACAGACTTTTGAACCAATCGTTGACTTACAAAAAGAAACAGCACATGAAATCGTAGAGGTACTACCTGAAACATCTGCAGTAAAAGCAGCTACAGAAACTAAAGATGTAGATGTTAAAAATTTTGAGATGTTTGGTTTAAACAAAACAATCCAAGACGACGCCGTGCTGTCAGATGATACAGCTAGAGTTTTAGAGATTATTGAACCTAGCAATTTCGAAACGACATCTATAACAGAGATTGATACTAAAGCAACGGATGTTACAAATATAGAAAAGTTCGATGATACAGCACAAAGCGAACCTAAAATTAAATATGATATTAATCTTCTTCTAGACTCGGAACGCCAGCATTCAGAAGCTCATATAGCTAAGCCAAACTCAAATAAAATCAAAAAGCCTGAAGCTTCCCAAAATATTGATACTCAGACAACTGAACCTGTACGTGAAAATCAAAACATCCAACAGACAGTTGATATTTCGATGTCGATAACAAAAACTGAGATCTCGAATGATAAAGAAGTAAAACCAAAAGTACAATTCGATCTTAAAATGGAAGGCGATAGAAAGGAGCCATTCCTTGTCAAAAAAGAAATTGACGTTAACTTACCAAGCGACATCAAAGTCGTAAGAGATCAGAAGACGGAAGTATCACAGTTGCTCGAGCAAGAGAAACTTGATGTCGAAACTTCATCAGACCAAACGATAAAAGATCGCAAACGAAGCAAAAAGAAGAAAATTAAAAAGGGTTCATCCGAAGCTGAAATACCAACTGATAAAAGCTTGACGGAAACAGATAGTTCATCTTTGAGCCACTATGTAGAACTACCAACTTCTCCACCAGTGGACTCACCAAAACCAACTGAGACACCATTACCAGAACTCGAACCCGTTGAAGTAGCTCACGAACCATTATCCTCAGCTATCGAATCAGAATCTCATACTGAAGAACATGGGTATGAGCCTGAAGAATCATCTTTAGGTGCTGTCATTACTAAAGATAAATCTAAAAAGAAACACAAACGTAAACCTCATGAAGTCAGTGAAGAAACTAATTATCCACAACTTAGTACAACTGAGTCTGAAGAAACATCTGCTGCATCGCCACATGCAGATACAACTGAACTTCTTCTAGACAAAACTAAGAGTAGAAAGAAAAAAGGTAAGAAGAAGACTCCTATTGAATTACAACCAGAAGTCGTAGAAGAAATCAAACCAATAAGTCCTAAGTTAGGCAGTGAAGTGGTAGAAACATCTCCAAGAGACGAATCCATTCATTCACTCAGTGACGCGTCTGTCGTAGGTACAGTCAAAATAGTCGAGGAATGTATTCAAAGCAGTCCTGAAACGATTCAAAAGGAAGTTCCAACCACTTTGACATACCCTGTTTCTGTAGTGGAAGAAATTCATACCCAAGAGTATTCGGTGCAGACTTCCCCGGAACTTTCAGTACAGGAAGCAGTCGAAGAAAAGGAAGAGATAGTAAGACCAGAGACTGTTGATAGTGAACTGCAAACCACGCCAACTTTTACCACTGAAACTGTAGTACAGACCACACCAGTTGAAGATAAGGAGGCTCATACACAGACCATTGAGGAGATCGTTGCCGTTGTAGAAAAGACACCAACTCTTGATTCTGAAATTCAAACAAGCCGATCACCTACTCCTGAGAAAATTATTCAAACTGAAGTAACAACACAAGTTGTTGCTAGTGAATTTTTTGCCACTGATGACAAAATGTTACAGACATCACCAACTGAGGAACCTGTTTTAGAAAAAGTTACTGAAGAAGTACCAACAGTTGTTTCTGTAACGAAAGAAATACAAACTTCGCCCATACCGCGCGTAGAAAAAGTGGAGAAATGCACCGAAATAACAATACAGACCACAGAAACTGACATACAAACAGACGTCAAAGAAATAACTGACCAAGAAACTAGCACAACACCTATAGAAGTAAAGGAAAATACTGAAATTAGTGTTCAGACTCCTGAAATTCCATTAGTTACGACTTCAACACAGTCAGAAGAATTTGAAACCTCAGTAACAGCTAAACCAGTTGAAAAATCGCAAACGATGGAACAAGTAATCGAAGAAAACAAACCTATAGTTGAAGAACCTATTGATATTCCTGACGAAGACCAGATGAAGAAGGAATTAATTGAAGAGGTTATTACCGAAGAACAGGTGCCTGTAAGCTTACCTTTACACCAAATTGACGAGCCAGTCATTGAAGAATTTAAAGACATAAAAGAAACACGTCCTTCTCAATTAGATGTTATAAGAAGGGAAGTTATCCAAGTAGACAGTACTCAACAAACGTCACCAAGAACTCTATACTCTGAAGACTCAATATCTACATCTACAGATGAACCTTACGAAGTACATCTACGAGCCCAAATATCAATTCCACAATCAGTAACTGACTTGATTAATAATGAACGACAAGCAGGACAAACCTCACCTATTATTGGCGAGAAGCAAAAACATAAAAAGCGAAAGAATAAGAAAAAAGCCGATATGCCTCAAGCAATATCACCAGAAAGTCTTTCAGATCCTTTAACGACTGAGTTATCAATGTCAATAACACCGACAAGCGATGACCTGTCAAGCAAAGAGTCTTCTTCTATTGATGAAGGTCTAGCAAGCCCAGTTCAGACTAGAAGAGGAAACAATACAAATTATACTAAACTTACTTATTCCGATGTCGTACAAAGATCCTCTAAGTCTAAGTCTCCATCACCAGCCAAGACCTGGCCTAAAAAGTCTAAAAAAGCAAGGCTTTTGGATGCAGTTGAAAAAAGAACTCAGTCTATCCAAGAACCAGAAAAGATACCAGCCGAATCCCTTGCTGTAGCCCTAATAGAGCCATCAGTGGAAGAATCGTACGGTGTACTAGTGAACCACGAAATAGAAGAATTAAGAGATGCAGTACAGAGCAAGGACTCTGAAAGGATTGAACATACAGTTACAGTGATAATTGAAACAATATCTATTTGGGTAGAAGAAATTCAATATAAGATCCAAAGAGAAACTATCAAGGGAAATCAGCAAACCCAAGACGTTGAACGCATGCAAAACCTGCAGCGCCACATTAACTCTATAAAAGAGATAATTGAAGAAACAGAGGTTAGCGAAGAAATCATAACGTTGATAGAAACACTGACTCGTCAAGTTAACGCTGTTAGCAACTTGAGCCGCCAGAGTTCAAGCAAACAAAAAGAGAATGAATCAGAATGGAACAAGTTTTTGCAAGATACTGATAACTTAGGCGAAGCTGTGGAACAGGTGAAATCAACATTGGACGATCTGATCATGTCAGAAGCACCAACTAAACAGAAACTGGAAAAGTTGGATGAATTAGAAATATACAATGCCGATAACTTAGATTCTATAGTTAAGTTGTTCCGAACGTACAGAATAATCGTAGAGACAAATCCAAAGCGGGAATGTCCAGCCAAACTCTTCGATTGTGACGATGATACAAAACATGTAGACAATTGCATCAACAACGAAAGAGACCGACTACTTCAACTGTCAGCTTTGGTTGAGGAATACGAACAAACACTACAAGACTTTGGTCACATCACGGACGTAGCTGAAGCCCTTCTTGATGACAAAATAATTGTATCAAACTTGCAACACTTGCACGAAGAGATTCAGAAACATCGCAAATTCTTTGTTAACCTGAGCCACTGCAGAGCCATTCTCGAATCTTTAGAAGACAATTTGGATAATGACACTAGAGCCAAATACACTGCTTTGCATACGTCTTTGCACGATAGAGCAACCAACATCATTGATAGAGCAGCAAGTAGGGCCCAGCACATGACCTTAGCCGCATCTCGATGGAGTACACTAGAACATGGAATGAAAGAAGAACAGCAATGGTTGGGAGTTGCTCAGCAGAGGATACCAGACCTCAGCAATGTGACCACAATCGATCACGAGCAATACATCAACCTATACCAGTCAATCAGCGTCGACGTATCTCATCATCATGCCAAGATCTTAAGACTAATGTCAATCACCGAAAGCCTGCAAAACCTTATCGTGTGCTCTGGTCTTGACACAGAATGCTCAATAGCTCTTGACACATTACTAAAACTTCAGGAAGAAATTGACACTAGGCTCATCAGATTGACAGCTTTTAAAGAGAACTGGTTGACTTATGATCATCTTGTTGACAAAATCGAAGGCTGGGTGAAGATAGCTAAAAGAGAGCTTAAACAAATCACACCAGAAACTATTACCACCACTGGCAACCTGCGCAGATTCTGGGAGCTGAAAGCACAACATGAAGTCTACAACAACTTGAAGAACGAATGTGGAATCCAATTCGAAAAAGCTTTAGAAATCCTCCCAGTCTCCGATGAAATGTTGCAACGTCAGTTCTTCTCAAACATAGAAGACGAATGGAGAGACCTATCAAGTCAACTCGGAGAAGTTCACCAAACCGCAATCCAGAACATATCAGACCGTGACGTTTCTTCGGGAGAAAAGTTAAACATTTTAGAGGAAGAAATCCGTGAACTCCGTTCTTCATTGGACGGGCTCAAAGGTGTTATCAAGAGCGACGATGAACTGAACCTCTACATCGAAAGACTTCAAGTCATGACAAGCAGAATCGACAGAATACAGAGCGAGTTAAGTAGACTAAGCCTTTTACCAACGGCTGAGTCTGATCGTCTGGGTGCTTTACTGTCCCAATCGAGGATATTGGACGATTTGATCTCTGAAGAGTTGGAGCGGAGTTTGTTGCTTAAAGAGAAGATAGTCCAAGTCCAGGCTGGCATCAATCGCTGCCAGAAGAACCAGCGCAGAGCGAGACTATCATTAGAGGAATGCGAAGCAGCTGAACGCCTCGGAAGCGACGTGGTCGAGAAAGCAGCAGAAAACTGTGAAAGATTATTGCAAGACCTGACTTCGCAGTGGAATGATATCTTGGCTCTAAGACAGGCGTTGCACACGCTTCCGACTAGCTTGAGGGTATCAATGTCGCCTACTGGAATTGAGAAGGAGATTTCAGCGCTTCAGGTAAGAATAAATTGTTTTATGTTCTTAGAATAGCCATTCAATCCAACTAATACTTCTTCAGTCCGTCTCTCAGACAGCATAAAAATAACCAATTTTACCAAAAATTGTGACGATGGTTGGCGACTCCCCTTGGTGGCGTTAGTGACAACTAAGGGAACAGCCGAAGGACGGGCAGCAGCGTCCTTCGTGAAAATACTTGAAGAGCCATACTACGATAGCCAACTATCAACTAAGCCTGCCAAGAGTAGCGATTACGGCAAACTCCCTCCACCATGTTTTTCCTTGTGGAAATCTATGTGAACAGCAGTGGACGTCTATCGGTTGCAATAACGATGAAATAACCAAAAATAACCTTTACCCCTCTTCCTTAAAGGATACACATTCAGAATTGGAGACGGCATGCCACGAGCTGAACCTCCGTCTCCGAACGAAGGTCCAACTATGGAGGAGGTTTGAGAGGCAGCTGGAGATGGTCCAGGGTGCTGTCAGAGAGGCTGACTACATGGTGGAGCTGCTCACTGTCCAGGGTCAAGTGGATTATGACAGGCTGCTGAAGGCTACTGAGAAACTTGAGGTAAGGATATAAGTGGTAAACAAGTTTGTGACAGATAGTAGATAGAAAATACTGATACGTCAATGAACCTCTCGCTTCACCCACACTGGTTACACACACATTTTTATACAGTTACATGTAGACGGCGTTAGCGGAGTGACAATTTCTGGCTTTTCACGCAGCCCGCGGTTTTGCCAGCACATTTTCCCATCGAACCCCGATTTTATTTATTTGTTCTCCTGGGAATTTCGGGATAAAAGTATCCTTTGTCCGTCTCGTGATTCTTATCACAGATATTTAAACATGATTGCGTGATACGCAAGAAAGAAAGAGTTTTCTTTTACCAAAATGTTCATAGATTTTAAAATAAACCCTTATTCACACAGACCTTAAGCGAGTCGCTGTCGCGTCGCAGTGGCGAGCTAGTCGGCGAGTTGCGCGACGCGGCGGGCCCGCTCGAGTCAACGACGGAACCGACCGTGGCCGCGCAACTGAAACGAGAGCTCGATGAAGCGGCAACTGCGTATGAGCATACTTGCTCTAACCTTACACAGCTGTGTGATAAGTAAGTGGAGTTTTTTTTAATATCTGGAGGTTCTTACTGTTATCTATACCAATATTATAAAGAGGAAAGATTTGTTTGTTTGTTTGTAACGAATAGGCTACGGAAATACTGAACCGATTTGAAAAATTCTTGGGATAAAATTAAAATGACTAAGTACCTATTCCATTATAAACAAACGAGTAAATTAAACCTCACACTCATAAAAAAAAACTTTTATAACCGAGAATGTTTTCTAAAAAGGTACCATAAAGCAGTGGACCTATGGAAGCGGTACCGCGACGCGGCGGCAACTGTCCGCGCGTTCGCAGAGTTCCAAGAGGGACGCCTGCACGCGCTGCGGCCCGACGACGCGCCCGCCACCGCCCAGGTATGAAAACACCTTTATTTTTGTAAGATTGAAATATAAGTACTTACTTAATAATTTATTCAATATAATATGATACAAGGTAAGTAAGTAGGTAAGTCTAGTAAACTGCAATACCTGAAAACAATTTAAAACATGCTATCTTATACTGCATGAGGCGAGGTTGTTCAGGGTTAACTCTAGGTTACCGCTTAGTACAAATATATAGCAGCGTCGCTTGCTAACACAAGCATGGGACAGTGGCGGACACGGTCGGCGTACACACTTCCGGTTTTTCTGTATTGCAAAATAGCTCTTGTTCTTTGGTAATACAGTCTAGGGCTGACGAAACAATAGACAAATCTGTTACGGCCTCCTTGTCCGCAACAGTACATGCACGCACACGAGTTTCGGCTGTGCTGCGAAGCAACGCGCTTTTTGTCCATGAAGTGTCCGAGGTGTGCCGGAAGTGAAGCCGCCTAGGGAACGAGCGTGAACAAGCCAAGAATGAGAAAATAAATAATATAGGTACCCAGTTATTTGCGCGAATATACAAATATACAAACACCGGCTGTCTGTTGTCTGTCCGTCGGTATAACGGAATAAAGTGAAACGTTAGCAGCCGTGTTAGCGCGTTTTTAGTGCCTTCGGTCCGGAGGCCAAGTTCAAAAATGTTTGCCGATAAAACATTTACAGGTGGTTTGTTAAAATACACAGGCCTCCTACGTTGTTTCAAATATAGGCCGCACTACAAACTGGGCATTATATTTCCAAAATCGGTCTTACCAACTAACGCCCTACCTCCTCACCTTGTTGGGTAAAAAAGGGTAGGTTGATTTGCTGCCTATATATTTAGGTTCGCTATAATACATCGGTAACTCTCAACTATCGTCTATCGTCCTCTATGGTTGCGAAGCTTGGACTATTAAAGAAGACCTTCGTAGACGTATTGAGGCTTTTGAAATGTGGACTTACCGACACTTGCTCTCATTTAGCTGGACTCAAAAAGTCACAAATGTCTAAGTACTAAGGCGTGTCGGGCAAACTCCCAAATTTTTGCAGACCGTCAAAGCAAGAAAAGTTGCCTACCTCGGTCATGTGTTCAGATACGAGAGATACGATTTACTGCAACTAATAATGATGGGCAAAATTGCGGGAAAGCGCCGAGTGGGCCGTCGGAAAAAGTCGTGGCTTCGAAACATCCGCGAGTGGACTGGAGTCAAGAGCGCCGCGGAACTGTTTCACCTCGCCAAGGACAAAGCGAGGTTTTCTGAGCTGATTTCCAACCTTCGGTAATTGGAGAGGAACTCGAAGAAGAAGAAGAAGAACTCTCAACTCTACACGTTACTAGCACCCTACTCTTTAAGAAATTCCAATTAAGTACCTATTTGACCGTTTTTCGATAAACAAAATATTAACTTAATGGCCACAATGAAATCGAATAAGTACCTATTCAAAATATGGAACCTTTTTAACCGACTTCAAAAAAGGAGGTTATCAGTCTGACCTGTACGTGTGTTTACTTGTATGTATGTTTCACTGCGATTTTCTCGCGTTTGGCTGAACCGATCTTGATGCGGTTTTCAGATAAGTATTGTCGTAAGGCAAGGCAAACATTTGTTTGCCTGAGCCAATTAGTGGGCACCCTGAACTACCTCGCCTCTATCAGTATAGGATACTTTACGAAATAAGGTATCAATATTAATTAGATTAGTCTAATTGACTTTCAATAAGCGATATCTTGTATCCTGTATTGAATAAATCATTTTTTACTTTTACTTTTTAGTATTTGTGACATTCAGGAGAAGGTTTTAGTATACCCGTTTTAACCGACTTCGAAAAAGAGGAAGTGCTTAGTTGATGCACATATGTCTCAGTTTATTTAAAGGCGGGTAGCTTTTTTGTAAAAAAGAAATTATTGGTGAATAGAGTACCTGAGTAGGATAATAAAACTTTTTATCAAAAAATAAAACCGCCGAAAAAAAAACTGAAAAGCATAAAATAATAATCGAATTACTAAGTTCTTAAAGTAATGTAGGGTACACCAAGTAATTTTAAGTCGGCGCGCCACACAAGAATTTCTTAATTACGTAAAGATTGATGCGCGGCTTTTTATGGCGCGGATTTTTATGGGACCAACTTCAAGATATGCCCTGTCGATTAAAAAAAGAATTATCAAAATTGGACTACTCTGTAAAAAGTTATGCGTGATCATACATTAAAAAATATATACGTGTGGAATTGAGTACCTCCTCCTTTTTTTTTCGTCGGTCAAAAAATGGTTTAATTTTTTTACACTCTGTATAAAGGCACAAATCGTAGGCGTTAAATGCGTTAATTAATTCAGTGCAACACACTGCTGTCTACCAAAGCGGGCGAACATGCGTCACCGGTTAAAATCGTCCGGTGTATGTCGATGCCTTATGTGAAAATTATAATTACCGGTCGATGCCTCGCGATTTGCTTTTCCGCCGTGTGGTGCGAGTTGCGGATGGAGAGCGTAGATGGGACAAATTTTACTTTCATTTCGGTGGACTCATTCATTTTCAGTACAAACTATCATTTCGGTGGACATTTTTATCATTTCGGTTTACGATTTTATCATATCGGTGGACACTTTTCATTTCAGTGTACTCATAAAATATTTAAACTTAAATATTTCATTAACTTTTGATTTTATTCAATGACCACTCACGCACATTTTACAAAACAGGTTAAAGTTTTATTAGACACTAAATATAAGTCAAATTAAAAAATCCACCGAAATTATAAAAATAATCAGCTTGTTGATTTTCACCCAGATGTCCACTGTTGGACATAGGCCTCCCCCATAGTAACGTTATGAGGGTTTGCCCCGAGATGGGCGGCGGCACAGCTTGTGGTACTGTGCCGCCGCAGCTCCAAAGGCGAGCCGGGGAGGGAACAACATCCCCTCCCCGAGCACGAAGCTGATACCAGCTGAGCATGGGAAGGACTTCGGACGCCAATGATGTACGGTTCCCTGGGTCATTCCCAAAAGCACCAAGACAGCAGCCGCCGCCGTAGGGATTTAGTGGGTTAGTGGCTAGTGCGATAGGCATTTTCCCCCCGTTACAAAAAAGGGGGTTGGTCACAATAACGCTCAATAGGATAACTCTTCAAGTTTTACAAGAACAAAACTATATTTCATATTTTTTTACTCGTGATCACGAGTATAATATTGTGTTTTTTTGTTCCTTTGAACCGATAACGCGTGATCAAAACAATAATAGTAAAGGAATAGGTACTTAGTTAATGGCATTCGATAGTGATACTTTAATTAGCTTATTTAATTTTTGATATTATGTTTGGTTAAGTAACCAATTACGGTATATCTTTGAATTCTCTCGAATAATAATTTATTTTTGCAATAATTTCTTTTTTACAAAAAGAGACCCGTCTTCAACAAACTAAATCACTTAAACTGAGAACTTCCTCTTTTTCAAAGTCGGTTAAAATAGGTACTAAAACTTTATCCTGAATGTAACAAATACATTGCTGAAAACCGCATCAAAATCGGTTGAGCCAAACGCGAGATAATCGCGGACAAACAGACATACATACATACAGGTCAAACTGATAACCTCCTTTTTTGAAGTCGGTTAAAAAAGGACCCGCCTTCAATAAACTAACACATTCGTTATTGACTGAACGCTTTCCCTTTTTCGAAATCGGTTAAAAAAATTACATACTAAAACCCGTAATAAAATCGGTTTAGCCAAACGCTAGATTATCGCGGACAAACACAGGTCAAACCAGACACCAAATTTTTTGAAGTCGGTTAAAAAAGGCGCTAAGCTTCTGTAATACGATATAGTAATTAGGCGCTCCGTTTACAAATCTTTGTGAACATCAGCTCGCTGAAGACAAAAGCACAAAAGGCGTCAAAGATTTCTTAAAGCCAAAAAAAATACGTGTGAAAAAAACTATAAGGCTACGAACGCACAGGCGGTTTTTTGCCGCGCGGATTTTATGTAACATACTGAATCCTATGGAAGTGTGCGCACCAGCGGATAAAAAACCGCGCGGTTAAAAATTCGCTGTCGCGGTTTTATTTCCGCGCGGCTAAAAATTCGCCTGTACCTTCGTGGCCTATGAATAAGGTTGAAAATGAAATAACAACCTTTCCAACCGCGCGGAAATAAAACCGCAACAGCGGATTTTTATCCGCGCGGTTTGTTACCGCGCGGATAAAAATCCGCCTGTGCGTTTGAAGCCTAATTCCGCGTCACTAATTTTCTTTCTTTCACTGCCGTTGATTAATTCTGCAGATAAGGAGCTAGGTACCGTTCAGTCAGTTGTTCTTCGTGCGTCCTCACGACTGGACGCCCGTACAGAGCACTCATTTACTCAAATAAATCGTTTTATAATACCTACAATTTATAGTTTGGAACAAAGTTAGTTTTTATCAGTCGGTTAATTTTTTTATCCGGTGTCGATAACACGACTTGCCAAGGACGACTGTAAAATTATAAACTAGATCACACGTGACGTGTTTACAAAGTTTATTTAAACATGAATAAACCATTAGATTTCAGTGTGTTGATAAAGTGAAAACTTGTGAAAACTGCATGGCGGTGTGACCTTGAAAAGCGGCCGTGTCTCGCCTTGTATTCGAAATTCAAATACGAATTTTTGAACTGCGCGCTGGGAGCATTCGAATTCGTTAATTCAGTTGGTTTATTGTGTTTTGGCGATTTGTTTTAATTTTAAATGAAAAAATCTGTTTTTTTTTTGTTCTAAATTTGAAAAGTGGGTAGGCCAAAAGTGACAGATGTGAGCGATAAGCAAGCAGTGATAAGGAGAATCTAGTCCAGTGATGTTACAAAATGTCACTGCAAGAGGTGAGTTAATGATCTAAATCAGCAAGATATCATTCAAATAGTTGGTAATTATACCTTAGCATGTTTTTTTTTCTAAATGCGAAATTAGTGTATCTGTTTTTTTTTTTTCTTCTCGCTACCAAAGCAGATTTTTTGATCAAATACATGTATTTACTATTATTACTTATTTAAATTTTATTTTTTTAAGTTTTTAAAGGTTATGAGGCTATACAGTACATTGTAATATGCGTGGAAAGCAAATATCTGTAACTGCACGACCTACTATTTACTTTTTAGGTTAACAATAACAATTAAAACAATGTTGTCGCGAAAACCAAGGTCAGAAAGTTATGAGCTCTTTTTGTCTAAATACTTATACTGAGTGTTTCTGATAAGTCGATAATTAATAATAATAAATATAAGAACAGGTTTTGCTCACAATTCCTAAATCTAGTTCCGAACATTGATTGACCCTGTCATCTGTCAGCTGATCAAACAAAATGTCTGGAACTGCAAGAACATCAATTTTTTTTACGTATCCATCAACCTATGTGTATTTGGAAATTTGTAGGTATGGTTAGTTAAATCACCCTATTTAACCCACTTGTCAGTAACACCCAGTATAGATTGTCTTGAAAACCAAGGGCAGAAATTAATGAGCAGTTTTTTACTTACAATATATTTATTTTAAAGCATATTTTATGATAACTTATCGGATTTTTTTAGTTTATGAAATCGTATAAGTACCAAAATGACATATATCAATTAAATAATCTCGATATAGGTATCACTCAAATCAAGGTTAGGCTTTGCAAGAAAATTAGCTATTGTCTGTTCAAATACATTCAGTTTTTGCGTGCACTCAGTGAGGTGGGAAAACGCTTTGACTAGCCCAAGGAAGCCGACCAATAAATTTTCATCCTTTTTTTGTAGAAATTTCCAGTTTATCTTGAAACCTTGAAAGCATTAGGATAAGGATCTTAAAACCAATGCTGTTCCTCCATTTTGTTTTTCAATGAGCCCGCCCCTCGGAGGCGCGATAGTGTGGCAATTAGCAAAGTTTCAGACGCCCAAGGTCCAAGGTCAATGGCCATAAATACCCTGGAAATGATACAGGAACTTTCGAAGAATAAATGCCTATCGGTCTTGTCATCGACGAGTCGTGACTAAAGCACGCAAGACAGTAATATAGTTTTTTTTTTAGGCTGAACACGCGCTGCGTTTAAACGCGGCGGTTTTTATCGACTTCAAAACAGGAGGTTATCAGTTTGACCTGCATGTATTTGTGTTTGTGTATTGTATGTTTGTTTGTCCACGATTATCTCGCGTTTGGCTAAACCGATCTTGATGCGGTTGTCAGATAAGTGTTACATTCAGGAGAAACAGTCGGCAAAACGCGCTATGCGTGCGCTTGCATACAAGTGTTATTTTATTTTTTACGGTTTCAGACTTGCGACTAATCGCCGTAAACGAGATTATCTGAAACACAAATAAAACAATAAGCATAGATCAGTAAGCCCCCCTACCCGGCAACTCTTTGCAATACAAATTTTGACAAATTTGATACCGTAGAAGATTTTATGTTTTATGTCTATGATATTTCGGCATATAATTTTGGGGTAAATCATAACTTGTTTATTTAATCGCAAGAAATAATTCTTTTTGGAAGTACTGCCCCAGATAGACATCGTCAATATCAAATAGATCACCTTATTTTTTTTTATAAAAATCTAAAATTCCTTTTTAACCGACTCCAAAAAAGGAGGTTTTCAGTTTGGCCTTTATGTATGTTTGTTTGTATGTATGTTTGTCCGCGATTATCTCACGTTTCGCTTAACCGATTTTAATGCGGTTTTCAGATAAGTATTTGTTACATTCAGGAGAAGGTTTTAGTACCGAGTAAGTATTTTAACCGACTTCGAAAAAGAGGAATTGCTCGTTGATGTATGTGTTACTTTATCGAAGGCGGGTTCCTTTTTTGTAAAAAAGAAATTATTCACGTTTGTTTTTTTTTTCAATTTCAAGTCTAAATGGCTGTTCCCAAGACTTTGAAGTTAACCTTGCCGTGTCTAGTAATGCCTAGCCTAGCGATAGTTAGCAGAAATTTCTTAATTACTGCAAATGTAGGTAGGTAATAAATACCTAAAGCCTACAGATTTACAAAATGTTCTTGTGGTCGGGTGAAACGACTTTTACCCGCCCCCTAATGATTGTGTTTGCTTCTAAATCAATTATGGTAAAGTTTTAAACTAACATGCGAAGTCTTGACGTTTCAAGGCGAATGCAAAGGAATTTTAATAAAGCGCCACTCTCTGAAAAAATTGTAACTTACATACATACATACATAATCTCACGCCTTTTATTTCCCGAAGGGTTGGGCAGAGGTACCAGCTCAAGAGCCGGACCCACGTTTAGCCGAGTTTATGCTTTAATTGTTACTTCGTGTCGCATAAATAAAAAAATAAATAAGAAGAATTATTATCCAAGGCTAAGAATTATGGGTGCTTATATAAGGAAGCCAAAATGGCCAGGAATTAGCCAGATCATCATTTTAATTTTTTATCCTGATTAAAAAGAGTAATATGTTATCTCTTATCAAAATTTCAGTGCATAATATGTAGCTATATTATAGCTTAACCGTTAAGTGCCTAGTTTTAGCGTGAAATATCAAAAATCCATGCATACTTAGGTTCAGCGCACATCAGCGGGCGCAAACAGAGAATATCAATTGACACTGGTGACTAATTATTCTTATGTCCAATGGGTCAAAACAGGGGTTAAGCCTCTTTTTTTTAAAGCTACAATAAGAAATGGCACGCAAATGGTTCTCAACCCTGTGCTACAAGAGTTGGAGACCACCGCTATCCCAGATTCGGCAATCCTTGCGGTCATACGAACCCTTAAACCGGGAGACGCTGTAGAGGTTGCCCACAGCACTCCCACAGCCGCAAACGTCAGTGACGCCCCGTGAGGCGGGACGCCACAGTGTCCCATCTTCACTCTCCCCCTTCTGGGGCATGACACCACTAAAACAGAAGTAAAAATTAAATTAAAAATCATTTATTGAACATTAACACAATTAAAGCACATCTTTTGATCAATGGCTGGCTTGGCTAATGCCTGTGTCATACCTGCCGAGATACAAAATGAACATAGTCAAAGCCACGTTAGTGGCGCTAGTGGAACTTATAACATAATAATTGTTACTAACTCCTCTCTCTGTCCCTAAGACTATGCAATCAAGTACCTTTATTGCATCAATGACCTTGAAAACAGAAGGAGCAGAAAACAGATGGACATGCAGAAAGCAGATGGACATGGATTTTTAAAAGTTTAAGAAAAACAAAACAAACAAAAATTAGCACTTTAGTGCTAGGACAGGGTTTATGTAAGTTAGAGATCATTTTAAAATGCTATCCTTTGATATCTTCGCTAAGACTCGCTAGATGTGCGCCCGGCCTTACAATTTGTGCGATGTGATATTTTACGCCGTACAGTGGCGGACACGGTCGGCGTAACACTTCCGGTTTTTCTGTATTGCAAAATAGCTCTTGTTCTTTGGTAATACAATCTAGAGCTGATGAAACCATAGACAAATCTGTTACGGCCTCCTAGTCCGCCACTGTACAACGATAAACTAAAAAAAGACCTGTCGAAATTTCGCGGTCGTGTCGAAAATCGCCAGCCAAGGTAACTAACTATGTATTACTGGATAGACGTGTAAAATGTGTAAACATAGGTTCGTGAAACTGGGAATGTGTTTACATTTTGATCTAACTTTACACTATGATAACGGCAGTTTACTGGACGATGCTATTTTATCTATCATGATTTTACTTTTTAACGATTTAATTTAATCGATATTGTTTCCTAAAACTATTTTAATTAGTTTTTCAGTGTAAAACCGTTCATACGTCGTAATTATGTATCGTACCTAAAATTACTTTTTATTGCGTGAATTTGCGACATATAATACTTAAAAATTTAGACATTTTATTACTTAACTAGTAACACGACATGTATTTGCTAGTTACAGATATTTTTTCTATTAATTAACGAGCTATCCCGGCTTAATTGTTACGCCATAGAATATAGATACTTCTTGAGACTTGGCTCTATAGACTATGTTCTTTTGACTGCCCAGAATATGCATATAAAAAACAAACAATAACAACAAACCACCTATCAAAATATGTAAACAACGATAAAAAAAAATATAGCACCTTGGGTTACATTAATTGAGTTTAAGTCACTCGGGGATAGTGTAGCTTCCTACCAGTGAAATAATTTTTTAAATCGGGTCAGTATTTCCGGAGCCTATTCGTTACAAACAAACAAACAAATAAACAAATCTTTTCTCTTTATAATATTGGTATAGATTTCGCACGCACAAACTTTTTTTTTTGTTTAAACTTTTTGATGTAAAAAAAAAGAAAAAAGCCATCCTTATACAAAGGGAATTTCTGTCCTGAAGGTCCACCTGTGGGCATAAAAGCATAAATAGAATAGAATAGAATAGAAAACACTTTATTGCATACAAAAGTACATTAATAAATTCAGGGTATACAAACAAATTGAATTTGCATGCAATGGGCGGCCTTATCGCGCAATAAAGTGTTTTCTATTCTATTCTATTCTATTCTATTCTACTGTAACAAATAAAAAAGTGTCTTATAAGCATCGCCCGGCAGCTCATTGCATGCGAATTCAATTTTTCTGTACCCTGAATTTAATGTACTTACTTTTGTATCTTACTTTATATGCAACTAGAGGCTTTGACTGCTCCGTGGCTCAGTTGGCAGTGATGTGGACTGAGTAAGCGTGAGCACCCGGGTTCGATTCCTGGGCGGGGCGAATATTGATATGATGAATATCGATGTTTGTTTCCGGTCTGGGTGTGATGTTCGTCTCTGTGTGTGTTTGGGCGCCCTAGATACAGGTTCTTCCTAATTAGGGGCTCTGAGTGTGAAAAAAAAAAGAAAAACAAAACGGATTATACGGATAAAATATTAAAAAATAAATGCAGCGGTTTAGTTGTCCAATCAGCCAAATCAAAAACTGACTAGGAAGTGATTTCCCAGCTAATCATCGGCTTAACTAGCACGATTTCGTTTTCACCTTCCTATAGCATGTTTAAAGTGTATAGCGCAAATTATAGGTTTGTGAAAATTTCCTATATTGTCTTGCATTGCACTTAATTTTTGCACGAATCTCAACCTTATTGCTTCGTAATACGATTGGCCAGTACGCTAAAGCGTTTGTTAACCGTACGATCATGTTTTCTGTGAAAGTGTTTTTTTTATACCTCGTTACTTGTAAATATAGAGATTAGAATTTATTAAATATTTATAAACATAAACAGCATAAACTTGGCTATCCGTGGGTCTGGCTCTTGAGCCAGTACCTCTGCCTAACCCTTCGGGGAATAAAAGGCGTGAGATTATGTCTATGTCTTAAATATTTTTTCAAACGGAACGGAACGGACGAATTTCAAACGGAACCGATGCGAAAGATCCTACTAATTATTCTATTTCCACGTAAACCCTAAATGACGCTTGTTCTCGGTGAAAGATCTTCCATACTGCACCTACACTCACCGAGGACCCTAAATTTTAAATTTTTAGAGCCAGCGTTTACAGCGATGACTGCGCCATTCGCGAAAAAAATTAATAATATGTTCTGAACTAAGGCAAATATCAAAAATGTGGCACAGTGTGACACTAGATAATGTAGTCTAGTATTTTTAGGGCACTGTTGTATAGCTTTTAGGTTAAAGACCAAAAAAAGCTACAAAGTGGCCACTTTTGGCAACAATCTGTGGATTTTTTTTGTTCTTTTTACTTAGGACTACTTAACTATGATCAAAAAATACTAAGCAAGATTATATAGTGTCATACTGTGCCACATTTTTGATATTTTTCCTTAGTTTAGAAGTTAAATATTTTTTCAAAAATGGAGCTATCATCGCCGTTAACTGGCTCTTAAGTCTTAGTTAAAATTTTAAAAATTTGGTTTCTGATGAGTATTAATTTAACTTTAACGAAATGTTTTGCAATACTCTCCTCATCTTATTTTACAATCTTCCGCTCCATTGAACAGGCATCTCTGTAATCCGGACCGGACAAAACGATACCTTGATTTCATGCAAAAAGATAGGGTTGACAGTTAAATAATAACAATAACTTACGCATCAAACTTAGAGCCCCTAACTAGGTGTTAACTGTATCTAGATTGCCCGAAACATACATACTTAGGTAGGTATACAAACACACGTAGACATACATTACTTACCATCAATTTGCATAATAAATAAATTCGCCCCCGCCGGGAATCCAACCCGGACCTTCGAGCTACGTCATAAATACTGCCAACTGACCCACGGAAATTATCTAGTTCGTTCGGTTCGTTAGTCTCGCTAAAACTCGAAAAGGGCCGGGCAGATTTAGCTGATTTTGTTCTTTAACATTAAATGTTCTAAGTAGTCCAGGGAAGGGTTAAAAGGTTAGAAATATAGAAAAATAAAGGGGAAATTAGTAAAAACAATAATTTAAGTTTTCCATATAAAATTGAAAGGCGCGATACGAAGTTCGCCGGGACAACTAGTATAAATATAAATTTGATGACAATGTAATTTTCACAAACTTACATAGGTAAACTGTTTTGTTTTTATTGAAGCGATGGACAACCCTAATTTATGAGTAATTGATTTCTTTCAATGCACAGTAGAAAATGTTAACATAATCTCGACGATTCTCAATAATATGTAATCAGGTCAATATTACAATGTCTAAATGCCAATTTGCTTTCGTTTACGTTCCTTTGAGTTTTTCTTTGTTTTGGCGGCATAGAATTTCACCACCTTATTCCTCACACGTTAGTAGGTACCTATCTTGATAAAAGGCGACTAAGAGAACTAGCCATAACACGATCGCCAACCCGCCTGCCAAGCGTTCCGGCAAAGTTTCGGCAAAACTCTCAACAATTTTCGTGTTTGTAGCAAACTTTGGGGACCAGACCACCCATGTCCAGCAGTGAATGTATTCCGTTGTAATGATATACATATAGGTAGATAGATAGCCACTTTATGACTCTCCATCAACTTTACATAGCTACAATTTTCTTCAATAGATAAAACACATAGCTCTGCCTAACTAATAAGGATTTTCCCCACCAGGCCTGTTCGGAGCAAGAATCAAGGGTAGCAGAACTGAGATCTTTAGCAGCCAGGGTGGCAGACGAGACAGGGTCCAGAGCCCTGCAAGCTGATGCAGATGCCCTCGCCAGGAGACTCCAGCTTGTGGCAGGTGCCGTCAGGGCTCTAGCTGACCTGGGAGAGGCGAGGCAGGTGGCGAGAGCTAAGGCAAATCATGCTAAGGATAAACTGTGCGATATGAGACATGTAAGTAATTGTTGTTTTTTTTTTTGCCTCTTAGCTTAATGGGTATTTATAATACTTAGGAGAAAACTAAAGGCTTATTTATATTTTAAGGTAAGTAGCTTTGGGTTTTTCTCAAGTTTTTCTAGAAAAAAAGTTTGATGTTTGACTGTGTTTGAAGAATAGGCTGATTTTAGGGAGATTTTCATTTTAAGTTGGAGAATATTACCTACGTACCAATTTTAAGTTTGTTAAACATAATATTATGTTAAATATCAGTTTTTTTGTGGCCAACACATCATTTGAAGTAGTTACCTCATAAAACGGTGCCTGAAAATGACAATCTTATATATATATAAAACTCAAAGGTGACTGACTGACTGACTGACTGACTGACTGACTGACATAGTGATCTATCAACGCACAGCCTAAACTACTGGACGGATTAAGCTGAAATTTGGCATGCAGGTAGATGTTATGGCGTAGGCATCCGCTAAGAAAGTATTTCCCAAAATTCCCTCAGGAACGGGAATTACGGGACTTTTTAGTTAGTATGAAAAATCGACATTATTGAGTGTATCGACGAGAAACTTGGTATACAGATTCCTCAGTGAATGAAAGAGTGTTGAAAGAAAGGAATTTACAAAATTCCCACGGGAACGGGAATTACGGGACTTTTTTAGTGAGAATGAAAAATCGACATCCTTGTGTGTTTCGACGTGAAATTTGGTGTACAAGTTCCTCAGTAAATATGGAAAGAGAGTATTTAACAAAATTCCCACGGGAACTGAAATAACGGGACTTTTTTGTGTTAATGAAAACTCGACTTCCTTGAGTGTATCGACGTGAAATTTGTGTACAGGTTCCTCAGTAGATGAAAGGGTGTTGAAGAAAGGAATTCACTAAATTCCCATGGGAATAGGGTTACAGGACTAATTATTTAGTATGAAAAATCGATTGCCTTGAGTATGCCAACGTGAAATTTGGTCTACAAGTGTAAGGATGTTGGAAGGAAGAAATATACTAAATTCCCACGGGAAAGTAAAACCGGACCTTTTTAGTTAGTATTAAAACAATGTATACATATTTCTTCATTTCCACGTAAAAATAGGAAAACTGGTTCTTCAGTAGGAGTAATTAGATTCAGAGATCTAATAAGAAAAGATTAACCAAAATTCACATGGAACGGAACATTCCCAAAAACATAAAGCGCCTAAAAATCTTAACATAACATAAAAACGCTTTATTGCCATAATAAACACAGAATTAATAACATAAAATAATACATATTGTAAAATTTTGATATTACAAAGGGCAATGGGCGGCCTTATCGCTAAAAGCGATTTCTTCCAGGCAACCCAAATCCCAAATCTTCAACTTTTTTTTACTCGAATAGGATATTAGGTATACTGTATGTACGTATATCCAACTACTTTTACCCAACCAGCTAATAGAAATGTTAGAAGTTTCAGTGTCTGAATGGTGGAGTGTAGAAATGAATTTATGGAGTTGCCACGGAAACTGAAATAAAGATAGATATTTTTAGGGGGTATGGGTGCGATTAGAAATTATGTCACCAAAATCCTGAGTCGTAATTCAACCAGTAATTAACGATTTTAATGAAAAAGCGCGTGCGAAGCTGCGGGCAAAAGCTAGTGTTAATATAAGGTACAGAGGCTGTAGATAAGTTATATGTGAACAAAATATTTGAATATGCAAATAAAGACGACACTTTAAAGAACTCTAGTAAAAAATATTACAAACATGAATCAACCAAGTGACAATGTATCAAAGGTTAAAAATCCGAACGACTTGAACTCAAGTCTTGACCTACGTTATCTGGAAAAGATACTGTATGCAAACTTTATGTGTCTAGGTACTAACATAAACACGTAGACCGTATAGGTGGAAACATATACTTATGAAAACTGCTTGTTACAGGACTTGGCTCCCTTACACGAAGATGGAGAAATAGTTGAGGACAAACTGATAGCCTTGAGAGACAACCTCATCGCTTTAGGAAGGACTGAGGGCGACATCGCGCCGGCGAGAGCTGATCTCCCTGCGATAGACCGTGACGTCTCTGATGAACACTCTATTGTAAGAATCCTAGAACTATGGCAGGCCATGTTCAGGGACACCTTCCTGCATTACCACAGGCTTTCCACCGCCTTGATAAGGTCTGGAGATGCAGCCACAGCTCTGAAACTCTGGCACGAATATCTTCTGGATCTACAGTCGTTCCTCTCCAGTTCAGTGCCAGATGATTACGAGAATCTGACTGAGCATAGACGCCTCTGTAGAGTTCACAGGAATTTGCTTGCTTCGCAAAGGTCTGTCCTAATGATGGAGAGCGAAAATAGAGAAACAAGGAACAGACATCTGGCTGATAAGTTTGATACGTTAACTAATCTACATAATGAAACACTAGCTCAGATCGTCGATAGACATGATGAAGTATGCACAAGGATAGCAGCATGGGATGATTATAGAGAAATTAACACAGAAATTTTAAGGTGGTTGAATGAAAGCGAACGAGAAAAGGAGAAACTTCAGCTAAGATATGTTCATATTAAGACTATCCATAAAATCCTATCTAAAATACAGAATCTCTTGAGTTCAGTTCCGGAAGGTCGCAAGCAGACCGACCAGCTGTTCGTCTATCTGAAGAAAGTCCTCGAATTCACAGAAGAGACTTATGGTACTTCTGTTAGAATGGAATACGCAGGTGTTGTAAAAAGGGTGGACAACCTTCAAGCCAGCTTAGAAACCTGGCGAGATTTCCTCACACGAATACTAGGCCTTGTTGGCGAATACGAAACAATAACAGCAGATCTACACAAACTTTACTCAAAAACTCAGAATGAAATTCATTCCTACTCAGACGAAGCAAGACTATCTAGGCCTGAACTGAAGAAATCGATTGAAAAATACACCAGCTTGAGAAACAACATTGAAAAAACTGAGACACAAATTGAAGCACTCAGTGTTATTCAGGAACAGCTTAAAGAATGCTTGAGTCCACAAGATATTAGAGTTGTCAACCAGAGGATATGGCAGCTTAGACAACAGCGCGCTGATCTGGAGCACCAGCTTTCAATTATAATTCACAGGTTGCAAGAACGCTTGGAAATCTACACGATATTCGATTCGCGACTGACTCGATTCTCTGAATGGTTAACCACAGTCGAGTCTCGACTTGAGAGTTCCAGCAGAGGTAGTGACATCGGTGCTCTTGATCCACAAGATCTCATAAGAAAAATTACATCAGAAGTACAGTCAGAAACTGCTCTAAAAGAGAGGGAGTTTGAGTGGCTGTCAGAAACAGGAGAAGTTCTAGTAGAGCTTTCCAAGAAGGACGAGAAATCTTACAGCAAGAGCATCAATAAACAACTCAAAGATGTTCACGATCGATGGTACAAGCTCCAAGAGACAGGGCAGGCTAGGATCGACAAAATAAATGAGCTACTTGAAACAATTCTACAACTCGAAGAGAGGCTCACTGAAATCAGACTCAAGTTGCACTCGGTTGAGTCTAGATTAACAGCTCCCGTTATCTTAGAACAACTTACAACTAATGCTATAGACGAGAAATTCGCTGAAAGAGATGAAATCCACAGAGCTATTGAGCAAGAAAGCGTGCAAGTCGGTGAGACGCTGAATCTATGCGAACTAATATTTAACGACCCTGACGTCATCAAGGGTAACTTCGACCTAAGAAACCTTCGCACCGGAGTAGACATAGTCGAAAAGAAATGGAAGAACATCTGCGACATGTCTGAACAGCGTAACAATACTCTGAAGGAAATTCGCAAATCTGCTGAAACAACCCACTCCTTACTACCCAAAGTCGAGAAAAAATTGAACTCAATAGAGAAAAGAGTTGAAAAAATCGAAACAAGAAAGCAGAGAGGTGACGGTGAAGACGAAAGCGTATCCAAAGCTGTTATAAAAGAACTCGATTCATTAGAAGAAAACGTAAAAGAAATAGAAGTGGCATACGGAAGAGTGGCTTCAGCTCGTAGCATAGAGTTAAGAGGGCAGGCAGCTGACGATGCAGCTCGTCTCAGGTCTTCAGTAAGACGCTGGCAGTTATTAAGAAGTCGCGTGGATGCTGCTGGAGCTGATACTCATCGTCAGTTCGTGGCAGCTCACGGCAAAGCTGTGGTAGCGTTAGCTGAAGCCGACGTGAAGCTGACGAGAGCTCTGCATCTCGCGCCTGTGCCTCAAGATAAGGCTGCTACTCTTATGGAGTTGGAGGTAAGTGATAAATTTACTTGCCTTATCTATTTAAGTAGTACTATTATAAAGCATTAACAGAGATGCTCCTGTATATTGAAGAAAAAAGCAAAAAATAATTCAAAATTTTTTTTGGTCTAAGGGATCCCATTTTTATGGTTCTAAAATATTTTGTGCGTTTGTTTCCTTGTGCACTCTAAAAGCAAAATGTACCTACTGAACTGATATGTTTTGGGATTTGGAGACGCATCAAGATTCATTAAAAGCGGTTCTTTAGAGTTAAGTACTTATCCAAATAAAAATTAGCGTTGGGTCAAACGTTTTTGCAAATAAATGATTCTTTTTTCTTTCTAAAAGCCTTAATTTTAACAAATTCCCAAATTTTAACCACCCAGGCAGTAGAGAGTGACCTAGTGGAATGCCGTTCCCTCAAAGAAGCCGATTGGCTGTGTCGTTCAGTCACTCACAAACCTCTAACACTTAAATTCTTTCCCTGTTTTTAATAAAAAGTTAAAGAGCATTTTAGTTATTTGACATGTGTCAATTTAGACTGGATGTCACGTATTTAGCATACAACAAACCAGAGAAGAAGACCTCCACTAAAGCTACTTAAAATGTACTGTATCTTTATGAATAAGACGGTTAGTTTTAACCTAGTTTTAAACCCACCAGGCAGTAGAGAGTGACCTAGTCGAATGCCGTACTCTAGTCGAAGAGGCCGACCGTTTGTCGTCGGCGGCGGCGGCAGGACAGGGCGTGGCGGGAATGGCGGCCGAGTACCGAGCCCTGTACGCCGACGTATTGGCTCGACTGGAAGCGGCGAAGATTGATGTTGTAGCTGATGTGGATTCGGCTGTTCAGGTAATTCAAATCAATTCAAAATGATTTTTTCAACATAAAATATACAAGGTATCACTTATTGTAAGTCAGCTAGACTAATACCTTATTTAATAAAGTATTCTTTACTGCATGAGGCGAGGTTTTTCGAGGGTAATTTGTGGTGGGATGGTGGCCACAATCCAATCCGGATTGGTCGACTTTTTGAATTGGAAGGTAGTCGTTATAACCGCCGCGATAGGCTGGTCCCTTGTCACGATGGTATAAAATAAACCTGAACTCGGAAAAACGCGGGTACAGCTCCATGCACTAATGCCATTCCTTAGTCGCCTGATTTGCTTTCTGGTTTTTGGTGTATTCGTTTTGCATGTATTTCGGACACCCTAAATATAGAGTAATCTAGTAAGGGGCTCTCAGTATACTTTTACTATAATATATCATAATTCACAGGTTGACACTCTAAAATGGGAGACCGACGCGTCACTCCAAGTCGACACCCTTACCGCAAAAGAAACCTATGGAAGTGAACTAATAATAGCAGTTAAGGAAACCTCTGAGGCCCTTGAAGAGTTGAGGGTCTCATTACTCAAACAATATGAGGGCTCAAGTGGCGATGAGCTGGCCACGGCGGCTAAAGATATTGCAAAGGCCGGTACAAAGCCTGCTCAGCCTTTGGAACTGGCCAAGCATTTGTCTGAACTGCTTTTGACTGGTGAGTTGGATTTTGGTTTTTCACCTCATAATCATTTGAGCACTTGAATATTTAATAACACATTTTGGGTAAAATTTTGTTCTTTCCATTTATTGCATCCTACATAAGTACTTACTTACAAAGGTTTTACATTTGCTCTTGTGTTCTGATCTTGGTTAGGTATTTTACCTACCTTTTATACCTTTAAATGCTCTTAGCTTCGTTTACTACTAAAAATTATACATGTTAATTCTCTCTTCTGTTCTAATGGGAATTTAGGGAATTCCTTTCTGAGTGGACCATTAATTACAAACCTCTTAAAAGAACATAAAAAATTTAGTATTTCTCTAAGTATATGAAGCAGTATTTGCGCTTCGGTCTTATTTATCTGTGAATTTTCTAGCCAATAGCACAACAATTAATTGTAGTTTATTCAACATGGATGTAAAGTGTACGAGGGCGGTCTGTTAAAACCCGAGCGCAGAGAGAGTTTCAAGGGTTTATTCCCCATTATTCCCTCACTATGTTCGGGAATATTGACTTGCAACTTGAACAAGCGAGGATTTTAACCTCACCCGAAGCAGAATAACTTTACCCCCAAGTTGTATACACTGCTTTTTATTCCATCCGACGAGAAAATCAATACATAGTATAAAATAAAGTCGCTTCCCGCGTCTGTCCCTATGTATGCTTATATCTTTAAAACTATGCAACGGATTTTGATGAGGTTTTTTTTATTAGATAGAGTGATTCAATAGGAAGGTTTATAAGTATAATACATGCACAAGATAGTAATAGGTTAGGCGGTACGAAGTTCGCCGGGTCAACTAGTTTACATATAAAAAAGAAGCCCCTATGTACCTACCTAATTTTGCTGACCTAACAGCTAGCTTGTTTTTAATCCCACTTCACTTCAATCATTTATTTTTGTAACTATAATACATAATTGCCCAGAGGTCAATAATGAATGTATGGAAATTCATTATTGAGCGGCTACAAAACGCATGTGAATAATAAGGAACTTTACGACCTGAGAACAGTAGTAAAAAAGACTACTTTTCGAGAGGATGGGATAAAAATAAAATTTTATGCAATAATGTAACTTTCAACAGAATGTGACGCAACTGAGGTCGAGGCGATGCTCAATGAGGTGGAGTCCCTCGCGCTGAGGTACGAGGACCTCCTCGCTCAGGCGAAGAAGAGGGAGTTGCAGATCAACAACTTGAGGTGAGTAGACTTGTTTTGTTTGCTATTTGTCTTTTGGTGGTTGGGAAGTTTTGTTTTCAATGGCCGCTCTTTTTAAATTTTTGTTTTTTGAGTAATATTTTTTTTATTTTTTTCTAAATTTAAAGTGAGCGGTTGCTTTTGTTTGTGTAAATGTGCAACGACTTTTTTTCGCTTGTAATCAAACTGTTTGCACATTTCGTTAAAATCTAAAAGCTGGTTATCTTTTACTTTTTAAAAGGTACTTAGATACCTACCTACCTAATGTTTTAATTAAGTTCCCTATTTTGTCTTCAATTATACTTACAGAAATGAAACAAGTTTTTCAATTGGTCTGCACAAATTATAGAAAATGAGGATTATTTATTACATGAATTCCGATCGGCAGCCATATTGCTTCTTTAGATTAAACGAGCTTTCCCGGCTTACTTCGTTACGCCATAGAATATAAGATACTACAAAAGACTTGGCTCAATAGACTATGTTCTTTTGACTGCCCAGAAAGGCCGAATAAGAAACAAACAACAACAACAAACCACCTGTCAAAATATGTAAACAACGGAAAAAATATTGCACCTTGGGTTATACTATTTGAGTTTCGGTAAGGATCCCAAATTTTTTTGAAAATATAATATAGCCTATGCCTATGACACTCGGGGTTAATGTAGCTTCCTACCAGTGAAAGAATTTTTCAAATCGGTTCAGTATTTCCGGAGCCTATTCGTTACAAACAACAAACAAATCTTTCCTCTTTATAATATTGGAATAGATAAACCTACCTATCTACTCTGATTAAAAACATCAGCGGGTTGCCCGAAAGAAATCATTTTAATACTTACTTATAATAATGTGAACGGTTTCTCTATAACGCGTGCGGACCCCTAACAGCTTCCTAACACGGCATGCTCTAAACACCGGCTGTTTTGGTTCCGTAGGTTGCCACATTCCGCCTCCTACGCTCTTACCTGCGAACAGTGAGTACTTTATGCTTTACCTACTACCTCTTTTTTACTATAACTACATAAGTACCTACCAAGGTACTTACTATTTTCTTAATGCACTTAAGTTTCTGTATAGTTTAACAACCATTAATCAAAAGCTTTGTTTTATTATACTTAACTTTAACAAATATACCTTTATGAATACGTCCGTAAATCCTATTATTATTTAAATTAGAAGTATACTTACTTATCATTAATTAATTGTATTAAAATTATTTGAATACCTATACCTATTTATTTATGTTTTTGTTTAAATCACACGTTTTTATATTACTATGGGATACAGATTGCAAACTTATATGTTTTAGATTTATTTATTTTAAAATTTTAATACGTACAGACAAAATATAAGTTTAGCCACAAAAACTAGCCATTAAAAATAAAGCCAACTCCAAACGAAGCGTAAAAAACGCCAACTAAACGCCCCAAAAACGCGTTCACAGCGAAACCGGGCGTCTGACCTGCCCACTCTGCTCCGAGAGGAACTGGAAGCAACTGGACAACGACCTCTGGCGGCTAGAGCAGTGGCTGCAGTTTGCTGAGGCGACTGAGGCCGCTCGGAATGAACCGCCCGAGGTGTATGAGGCCTTAGAAGATGCTATTCAGGTAAGGAATTTCCCTACTTGAAAACTTATAACTTTTCTACTCTAATATTTTAACAAGGATATATTTGATTAGTTGATTGTTTGAAGACTTCGAAACTACTGGACTGGTTTAAATATAATTTCATCATTTAAATCCTAAATTAACCTTGATGAACATATTAAGGCTCCATTAGAATTCTTTAATGTCCCTTATTAACAAAAGCTTTATTATATTTTCTAAAAAGTTAGGGATCGATAAAAAAAATCGCAAGATGTGCTAGTTTAGTTACTAGTAAACTAGTTAGGGATCGCGGAAGCCCGTTATTGTTCCTATGTCATTTCAGCAGATGTCTCTCAGTAAATGATGATGATACTTTGGCAATTTTTTTTTTTTTATGTCTTGTCCCTAATTTTTTAAAGCAACATTTAAATTACAGGACCACCGCGAATTCCTACTAGATCTAGACTCGCACAAGTCAATTGTAGTCTCACTAAACGTGGTCGGCGCACACGTGGCCGCGCACGCGAGCTCGGCCGCGGCCGCGTCTCGTCTGCGCGAGCGCTTAGCCGCCGCGAACAAGCGCTGGGACGCCGCGTGTGAAAAAGCCGCTATTTGGCAGAAGAAATTGCAACGCGCTCTTGTGCATAATCAACAGTTTCATGATATAGGTAAGTTGTTGATCGTTTTTTAATTAACAATACATACCCGCAGTATAGGATACTTTACCAAATAAGGTATCAATACCAATTAGTTTTAATAGTCCAATTGACTTTCAATAAGTGATATCTTGTAGGTATTCTATATTGAATAAATAGTTTTTGACTTGACTTCTACGCTCATTTGCTGAGCCAACGAGAGGCATCAGTACCTTTTTTTTTAGGTTTTTATTGATTATTTCAAGTAAGTACAAACATTTCTTACACTAAATGGACCATCTGCAAAAACCAAAAGTTTATCTGCAGATTGGTGAGATCACTTTTTTTACATTTTCTTACATAATATTGATTACAGTTCGACACTATAATATAATATTTTCTTAAAAACTTAACCAACTAAGGGTGCGCCTCAACCACAGACGCGCAGCGAGGAATGCTCCCCAAACAACCAGTGGAATCACCCTACTCACCTAAAAAAATAGAGTGAATAGAGTGCTTCCCTCGGTCCCAGAAACACACTCCCCTCCCCGCATCTCCACCGAAACGCTCCCCACTAGGTAACAAACAACAAGATAGGCTAACTATTAAAAATAACTTTAAATTTAATCATTAATAATAATACTTTTTGGGTAAGTAGTATAATACCTACCTACCTACATCAAGCTGGACCTACGTTTAGCCGAGTTTATGTTAATAACAAACTATAGTCGACCCGAGCTTTTAGCTCAACTAGCTGCAACAGAAAAAAGCGTCAGATCACGTTCCCCACTCCGTCTAACTCTTAAGACGAGACTGACAAAGGTCGCTGCTGCCTTTTACAACACACACGGGAGGTGATGTGGTAATGAAAATAATAAATAAATGGACAGCAGCGCCCTTCGTTGAAAATCTAAAAGAACTATATCTGCCAGTCGTCAACCCGCCAGACAAGCGTTGCTATAATTTAACTACATCTCGCCGCGCGCATACGTATAAATACACCCCTTTTTTGTACCGGGGGGAAATGCCTATCGCATTCTTCCCCCGGTACAAAAAAAAAACGCTCCCCCGGGGACGCTCCCCCGAGCGTCGGGGGTTTGTGGGGCTCGCACCCACTAAAACCCCCCGGCGGCCGTCTTGGCGCTTTTGGGAAGGACCCCGGGAACCACGCATTACTGGCGTCCGAAGTTCTTCCCACATAAATACACCCCTAATCAATATATACTCTTCCGTTACTGACTGACTGACTGACTGACTGACTGACTGACTGACTGACTGACTGACTGACTGACTGACTGACTGACTGACAACGCAGAGCCGAAACTACTGGGCGTACAAAGCTGAAATTTGGCATGTAGGTTCCTTTGGGAGTGTAGGCGAGCACTAAGAAAGGATTTCCCGAAATTCCCACGGGAACGGGAAAAAACGGGATTTTTGTGTTTATGAGAAATCTGCGCGGGAAATACCGCGGGGCAGCCTCTAGTAATATTATCTAATCTAAATTTGTAATTCCCAGTGGTAGAGCTAGTAGCTCAACTGGCAGCGGCAGAGAAAAGCGTCCGATCTCGCTCCCCACTCCGCCTGACCCGTCCACCGGCCGCCTTACGACGCGACTGGGCGCGTTTAGAAGCGCTTCACGGAGAATTGAGGAGGGCAGAACCTCGAGTGTTGGCGCTACATGACGCGGCTCAGTTGTTGCGAGCGCCGCCCGCGCCGCCGCGCGCTGAGGATATCTGCCGCAGGTAATGCTCCCCTTAATAAGGCTTAATTATATGGCACAGGGTCTGCAGAAATCAGAAATCAGAAACATTTATTTCGAACATGTGGTAAGATCCAGGTGGTAGTGTATGGTAAAGTACAGCACATGAACCCTGTAAGGGCACCGAAACATAAACAGCTAGGTACTGCAATAACAAAATACTTAAATGTTAAAACATTTTTAACGAATTATATTAGAATTAAAGCCCTTTAGGCGGTTATCACATTGCCACGCACCACGCTGCATGTTGCGTTTCGACGCACCTACGCGCGCGCACGTGGATGCATTTTCTGTGTGTATGACTGCGCGTGTTTCTATACAAATGGAGTTACTTACAATCAACGTTAGAATACGCATTCACGCGCCACGCTGCGTGTTGCGTGGCAATGTGATAACCGCCTAAGGCTTTGACGTAGGAATAGGTTGACATCCTGCTCCTGTCGCACGAGACAACTTATCTCAAGGGGTAACATGGGTTCATGTTTCAATGACGGGTTCCCGACACATTCATTCTGACGCGGAGCGGGCAGATGTGGGCAATGTGCCGCTGCAGCTCCAGAGACTTGCTGAGTGCTTAAATCGGTAAGAGTAAAACATGCGTCGAAAGTTCCTCAAAAAATTGCTGAGGCGTCACCGAGGAGTTTTAATGAGTGCAAGCCCCCACAAAACGCCGCATCCCGATTTTATAGGCATATAGCTTACAATAATTTTGTTTGAAAACCTATTTTGGAATTAAGTAAGTACCTAGTGTCATAGAATTAAAACCAGATTAATTTTTTTTCCTCTCGTTATCTTGGCGGTATCGGTATCTCGCCAGATAAGTGCTTTGCAGCCTAAGGTTACGAACGCACAGGCGGTTTTTTGCTGCGCGGATTTTATGTAACATATTGAATCGTATAGAAGGTCCGCACCAGCGGATATTAAACCGCGCGGATAAAAATCCGCTGTTGCGGTTTTATTTCCGCGCGGATAAAAACTCGCCTGTGCGTTCGGGGCCTATGAATAAGGTTGAAAATTAAATACTACCAGCCTTTAACACCGCGCGGAAATAAAACCGCAACAGCGGATTCTTATTCGCGCGGTTTTTTATCCGTAGGTGCGGACACTTCCATAGGATTCAATATGTTACATAAAAACCGCGCGGAAAAAATCCGCCTGTGCGTTTGAAGCATAAAGCAGCCATTTAACTACTTTTCACAACAACTCCCCAGACTCGGCGAACTCCGTCTCCGCCTCCAGTCACTCCGCAAGCTGTCTTCAGTGTACTCTCTGAAGCTGGGCGCGGCGCTCGCCCGCCAGCCCGGCGCCAGCCAGCCCGGCGCCGGCGGACTGACCGCCGCCGCCGCCGCCGCTATCGTGCAGCCTGCTCAGGTTTGTTACTTGAATTTAGTTAGGCCGTATTAAGGCGGTAACTCACGGTATGGCGCGAAATTCAATTTTTTTCACGTTTTTTAATTATTTTGGCGAAAGTATTTGTCTTTAATAAAGTTTAAATGAATTAGCGTAGGTACGTAAAAACCTATTTCCCACATTGTGATATATATCGTTTTTGAAAGACAGAGTTACCGATTTTGTGTATATTTAAGGAACTTATTTTTTGGCCTTTTACCCCTTGACACAAAATCTGTAGGTCTGTCTTCCAAATCCAAAAACGTTGTATTGCAATGTGGGAGATGGTTTTTTACATACGCGAATTAACTTTAACTTTATTAAAAGTGTATATACTTTCGCCAGAATAAATAAAAAACACGAAAAAAATTTGAGTTTCGCGCCATAGCGAGAGTTACCACCTTAACGTAAAAAGCTGGTTGCTGAAACTGAAACTGAACATCTCGAGCGTAGGCGAGCGAATAAACGAGTTGGAGCTAATTAGCTCCAACGCACTGCGCAAGACTAAGTTCGGGTTTGTTTTTTTTCATACGCTAGTAAGTAATAATAGTTCAATGATTGCCAGCGCTGGTTTGTAAAATGTATAGAAAATACCTGCGCTCTCATACGCGATAGCAACCAGCTTTCTACGTGGATACGGCCTAACTTGTCACTGTACAGTGGCGCTCTAGGAGGCCGTTAAAGAATTGTCTATGGTATAGTCAGCCCCAGACTGTGTTGCCAACGAACAAGAGCTATTTTGCAATACAGAAAACCCGGAAGGGTTACGGACCTAGACTAGTATCATATTCATATTGCAATTAGGTAGAGTTCCGTATTAAAAAAAAAATTAAGTTACATACACATAGGACTTGCTAGTTGTACCTAATGTTAGGTAGTTTAGGTAGTTAGGTATTTAGAACGATTTAAGCTTTTTATTATAATTTGGTTCACTGCTTCATTTAATACACAAAACACGATCAAAGAGAAGTCACGCAAAAAAAAGTTTTACCACCATTGTAAGTGCTAAATGACATAATTTGGGTAGGTTAATGTAAATATTGGAAGTAAGGGAACAACATTTTATACTGCCAACAGTATAAAATGTTGAAATGAAATTTACTTTAAGAATACAATATTCAATGTTCCCCAAAATTTGATTCTTGAAACATGCATCAAATTGTTAGCGGTAAAACCGCCAATTGCAATCTATTTTATTTAAAAACAAAAGTACTTAAGTGTAATTATTTTTCTATCCATTGATTGCATATAGTGTATCTATCTTCTAAAAGTCAGTCGGTCGTGTGAGTTCGGCCTAAGACCTTAAAAATTAAGTCAACTTATTAAATAAAAAATTTGGTAAATAGTTCCAACTATAGATTCATTTGGGAATTAGATAAACCACGCTACGCTACATCAATTATAGTGTTATATATACCCCACTATTACCACGTAATGTAGTCGCTTGGCACCGTATATAAATATTTCCCGTTTTCCCCCCTAGCTAATGGATGCCGACGATGAGCAGATCTCCTCAATGGACCTTCCACCCCTGGATGAAAACGAGTAAGTAAAATAACTAATTCAAATTTATAAATACGCCTTTTACACCGATGCTAGCTTCAATCGCAAATATACTTCTAAACCATGGACCATGGTGGATAATTATCATCATCATATACTATGAGTCCCTCATTGGGAGCTTTAAGCAGTAAAAAAATTAAAAAAAAAATACTTACCGAGAGCCCGCGCAGGCATTTCTTCCTTCCCGCCAATTCCCCGACATTTTGTCACGACATGGAGACAGTGAATGTAATATTATCTATATGTAATACCGATTTTTGACGTTGGTGCCAGATAGGTAGGGAAGCGATATTGTATTTGCACCTTAAGATATACGGTCTAGTTTTTAATGTAGATTTTTTTTATTCAGTGGGAAGAATACTGCGCGCCGTCGAATTAAGGGTTAAAGTATCATCACCATGGTAGATATTACATTTGCTTTGTATTTTTAGCTCACACTTACGTTGGTCCAGTTTACAGGTTAACCTTAAAGCTATAGGTACAAATACATCATTGTTCTTAAATAATAAGCACCCACCACATTTTTCATGTTTACAGTTGTTTAGAAGCATTTAGAAGGTATATTTTTTTTTCGCGATTGGCGTTAGCATCGGTGTAAAAGGCCTCTCAATTATCAACCAGGGTAAGCCTATCTATTCGATGTTATATAGCACATTTAGGCACAGATTAAATTAATTATGTTTCCAAGGTAGAGTACTTAAGCTAGTATTTTAATTTGCTTTTGAGTGTAGATTTTGATTTCACTTAAAATGTCTTTTTAAGCTTACATAAAAAACGGCACGCGATTGTTCCTCACCTCAACCCTGTGTCATAATAAGAGGCCAGAGACCACTTTTCTCCGTATCTTCACCACGCCTCCAGAGATCTGATGTGCGCTGGGCCTAACAGACTACTTACTTATTAAAAAAAAATTTGTAAGCAAATCTAAAGAAAACAAGTTTTTTTAGCCAATGAGGCCCTAGATTATATAGGGACCTCATTCCCTCCCTCAAGTTCATTTCTTTGGAGACCCCGTTCCCTCCCTCAAGCTTTCTTATTTGAGCACTCCATTACCTCCCTCAATTAATTTATTTGGGCACCCCGTTCCCTCCCTCAAGTTCATAAATTTCGGGATTCCGTTCTCTCCTTCATATTCATAGTATTTGGAGAGCCCGTTTCCTCCTTCAACATATTTTATTTGGGTACCCCGTTCTCTTCCTCAAGTTCTGAATGTGACCTATCATGATTGCAGCGTGGTCGTCGCTGATGATGAAGAGGACCAGGACCTGGGCCGGCTGCAGCGAGGGTTGAGGTTCATCAGCCGGGTGGCGAGAGCATCCTTGCCGTTCCAGGTTTGTTACTTAAATCTTACTTTGGTTTGGGCTTAGGTAGCTTAAGTATTATATACTCTGTGGTTTGGATATGCAATCGTATGAGAGAGAGACGACCCTTAAGACGATATCGAGAAATAAAAAGAACGACCGAGGAACAAAGGATGTCCTTTTCCTTCAAACATACTGAGGGAAAAGGACAGTCATATATCAGTCGCCCACATCGGTTACTACATTTTATTGGAAAAAGTAATAAATATTAAATATTTTTTTTAATTATTACTTTTAAATCAAATTTGAATTACCAGAATTTGATATACTTTATTATCATTATTCCTATGTAGTTTCAACAAAAACTAGTTAGTAATTTCGAAGAATTTAGCTATTCCCGTTTTTTGGAATGGTTATCTTTGACGAAATAATGTATCGAGGTTTTTTGATTCCACTAGTGATTCTCAATTATAAAAATCTTTGTAATATCCTCAAAAACGTTATATTAAAATTCCAGATCTTAACCTCTTACCCTGTTACCACAAAAAAGTTAGACCGGTCTAAATCGCCAATTTGTATGAAGAATTTGTGATTTAAACCCAGTCTAGTGATTTAGACCAGGTTTTACTGTTTTTGTGGTAGAGCCGTTATAGATTAAGAGAATTACTTGATTTAAAAAACCTTCAAAAGTCATATAGCGTCTTAACTACCTCGCAACTTAGGATAGATACTAAGTAAGTATAATTTTTATTTACTGTTCCTTGACTCAGTTGGCAGTGATTCTATTCCCGGCGAGGGCGTTGTTATGATGAATATCATTGTTTGTGTCTCGGTCTTGGTGTATTATTGTTCGTCTCTGTTTGTTTCGGGGCACCATAGAGATACAGGTTCTGCCTAGATAGGGGCTCTAGAGTGTGATACGTTATTAATTTATCTAAACTTCTATACTACCTAATTATAAATGCGAAAGTAGCTCTGTCTCTTGGTCTGTACGGCTTTACGCCGAAACTACGGGACCGATTGAAATGAAATTTGGTACACAATAATTAGTCAAGAGCCTGAGAAAGGACATAGAGGCTTTCATCCCGAAAATTCTATGGAATTTGAAATTAGGAATTTGCTGTCGGGCGCAAACTAGAGTTGAAATAATGAATGTTATAAAGTGTAAAGGCCTCCTTAATTTAAAGCTTATGTACCCTTCCAGGCCCTACTCCTCCTGCTCCTCGGCGCCGCGGCCCTGGCCCCCCACGCCCACTCCGACTGCCGCCAACCAGGGCTCGCGCTCGAGCCCGTGCTCCGCTACCCTGACGGACCGCCGCCACTCTGATCTATAGAGAAAACTAGACGCGCCATCTTACTGCGACGGAAATAACCATTGACATAGACTTAGTAAAGTGTGGGAATGAGACAACTAAAATTTCACCAGTTAAAAAAGAGACGCCACTATTGAGACAGGTTTTCGCGTTGAGAAAGAGGCAGTAGTATAGTAGCTCACTGAAGAATCTAGGTACGTGTTCTCTACTATCTTGTTTGTGAATCTATTTGTTGAGAGTAGTGGTGTCACTGACGAATTTTATAAGTAGGTACTTACTGACTCAAATTTTTTTACTGATATTTGTTTGTATTTAATGGTAGCGGAAAGTCTATGGACCTGATAGTAATGATTTTGTAACAGCTTTGTTTTTTAAATTTAGAAGCCAAGAAAAATACTTGTAAAAAAAAATTTTTTTCAATTTCTGAAAATGTACTTACTCAGGTAAAATTAAAGGCCATATAGCAAAAAGCCTTTGGCCGCAGTTTATGGCGCGTAAGAAAGTGTCCATTTTCCCGCTAAATTGTAGGAAGCATACAACATTCCATTATAAAATGGTGCTAAGCCAAAATGTAAATCCCACAGCGCTCTGTAAATAAAAAATCTCGAATTTTGTTATTAAACGATGTTTATTTATTTATTGTTTTTAAAAATAAAGCGATGGGCCGAGCGCCAAACGACTTAGTTAGTGCGACACAAAAATCTAGAAATTTAAAAGTGGCAACACAGTATGGAAATTAGACGGATAAAATTTTTCTATACAGTATTGCCACTTTTTTATTTCTACATTTTTGTGTCGCACTGTATATATTTAAATAAGTATATAAATGTATTTAAATGTTTTATTATATTCGCTGTCGCACAGTCAACGATGGTTTTCGAATTAAAATCCATGAAAATTTTGTTACTTACTATACTTAAAATGTAGATATGTAAGAATCGTGTAAAATATGAAGTCAGATAAATATAGCCTTTGCATTGATTTATTTTGTGTTTCATTTACTTATACCTAGGTCCGTAATAAAATAACCTAACAAGGGGTATTTAAGCCGTCACGGCGACACTAGCCTAAATCGGGAAAAAAAACATGGCCAATAATACTTATCAAAAATGTAAAACCTGTAAACCTGAAGTAGGTTACGACTTACGATTAATTATTCCAGTCAGTAAAGAGAAGTGCAACTACTCGCTCTGTGTCTATACCAAAAACAGTGACCCGCTACAATAGTGATGATCGGCAATAGAATTACATTTAGTCATGCTTTATTTTATTCAGATTTTAATCGCACCGGCATTTTGAGAATCTGACATTTTGCGAATCTGGCATTTTGAGAAGTTGGCATTGTGAGAATATCGCATTTCGAGAATCTGACATTTTGAGACTTAAGTTTCATTTTACGAATTTGGTACTATGCGACTAAACCGATTAGAATAGAAATAGAACTGAACAACACGCGAGTATAATTTATAAATAACCTTTATTTTAAAGCGGTAACTCTCGGTATGGCGCGAAATTCAAATTTTTTCCCGTTTTTTAATTATGCTGGCAAAAGTATTCCTTTTTAGTGAAGTTTTAATAAATTCCATCCTTTTTAGTGAAGTTTTAGTATTCCTTTTTAGTGAAGTTTTAGTAAAAAACCATCTCCCACATTGTAATACAACGTTTTTGGAAGACAGACGCTCAAGTCATCATTAAAACTTTATTAAAAATGAATACTTTCTACTTTCGCCCTAAATATATATAAACTAAAAAATTTGAAATACGCGCCATACCAAGATTTAGGCGGTTATCACATTGCCACGCAACATGCAGCGTGGCGCGTGAATGCGTATTCTAACGTTGATTGTAAGTACCTCCATTTGTATAGAAACACGCGCAGTCCAACACACAGAAAATGCATCCAGCCATCCACGCGCGCGCGCGTAGTAGCGTCGAAACGCACCATGCAGCGTGGTGCGTGGCAATGTGAAGACCGCCTTAACGTTTTAAATTAAATAAAAACAAGCCACTCAGACAGCGACAGTACCCCACTCCCCTGACCGAAGTCAGAGGCGAACGATCATCGATGGCTAAAGGTCGACGACCTCTGCCAGCCTCACGCTCAGGGCACCGCGCCACGCCTCATCAACGTGACTTGTTGGGCCTCACGAGTTGTGAGGTTCGGTGGAAGAGCTTACTATAGAAATGATCCTATGAAGTAAGGTCTTATCGAAATTAGTCCCTCGATAGGTTATATACGGACGCCGCAAGAAGTCGATTGCGCGATGTAGAGTTGCTACTTTGAGCGCCATCTAGAGGTAATTAGTGAAACCACTACATCACAGATGTCAGCGCAAATAAATTTTTTAGTTTCTCTAGCAGTGCGTGCCACCAACTTAACTGTTCAGGTAGGCAAATTTGGAACCATAATAGAATAGTATACTTGACATTCTGTCATTTGTAAACAAAAAGCTGCTAGCGACGCCTTCATCAGAACACAGTTATGGTGAGGCCCTTAACATCGAAGGCGGTAACGTTAAAAAAATATTTCAAGAAAAATACCTACTGCTATGCTAAGTACACACTACACAAAAGTTTTGTTTTAGTTATTTAGACACTTTTAAACTTATAATAATAATTCAAAACCGGTAGGTAAACTGGTAAACTGGGTAACTAAAACAGTGAACCAAATATTTTCTACGTCATTAAGCGAACAAATTACTTCAAACACATTTCAGGTTCCCTCAGATAAACTCTGGTAAATTGTCTCAGTAAAAAATTGGGAAAATTAACTAAACATCCATACATCTCTAAATATCTACTTACTTATTTTCGACAAATAATATCATAAACAATATGCTATACCAGCGTAGCTAATTTATGAATGAACCAATCTAACTAAAGTTTTCTTTTTGCAATCTTTGATTTGATTTCGATTTCGACATTTAGCAGTAACAAGGGGTGGATTCTACTTAGGTACCTACATATCTCGCTTTTTTATTACTTGCAAATTCACGCAGGTATACCACACCTAAATTACAACGAATGTGTATTAATAAATGATGTACCTAGCTTGGCAAGGGTATCTTGAAACGGAACCATTTTTTTATTCTGAATTGGAAACCCAAAAAAGTTAAAGAGCGTTTTAGTTATTTGACGTATATCAATTAAGCCTGGATGTCACGTATTTACCAAACCAGACCTTCATTAAACCTACCTCATGAACTTTTCAGATCATGAATTTGTTGATTTTAAATATTGACTTACTTTGAGATTTAATTGTGCTTTACTTATGGATAAAGTGAATAAACATTTCTAATTCCACTTATAAAGTGTTGCCTCCATTATTTTCTAGACTTTAACTGCCAACACTTTTATCAGATTAAGTATCAGACGTCATTCGGCCTCCGAAATCTTTTAGCCGCCAACGCAAATGTTGACCTCGCGCCCAACCTCGTTCTTGAAACTCATGGTCGCGTCCATGACAGTGCCACTTGGCAAGGTCTACGCAAGGTTTGCAAATGGCCGCCAAACGAGGATCAACTTCAATGTTACACAAAATGACGCGTAACGCGTATTTGGCTTGGCTCGGGCAGGATAGGTTGCGTAATCAATAAATAGACAGAGACAAAGTATTGAGTGAGGGTGATGAAATGATAAGGGCTCGACGAAATATCTAATTTTCATACAAGCTGACACCATCTTTCGGCTATCATTGAAAATATAAGTTTACACAATATGATTAATTACAGCCTATGTGCTATTTTTGATTTTTGAGAATATTCTATAGCCTGAAACCCGGTGAAAGTGTAGCTCTTTCCAAAAGTTTCGGAACTTCGGAACCTTTTCAATGCAAACAAACAAAAATTCAAACATTCAACAGCGATCCTAAATCGATTGAGGGCTACAATGGGCGAACGAGAGCAAATGGTTGGTTTACAGGAATGCAAAAATACGCGAAACCAAATGCTATGGTGGTCATGAATAGTCATGATGGATTGAAAGAGGTGAATAAATTGATAAATTTTGGCTTAGAAAATGTAAAAATTGCATTTTCATTGTGTTTTTGATAATAATAGAAATATAGGGCGAGCTAGGGGCCAACCAAACATAGACTTAAAGCCAAGCTACTGTGGCGATCGAAGATAGTGTTTAAATAAAGAATGATAAGAAACTGATGCCACTCATATTAAAAAAAAAACTTATCACATCAGTCTCAAGTTCATTATAATTTTTCTCCAGTAACTAAGGAATATCAACAATATCGGCCAAATACGGTCACTTTTTAGGTCTTAATTTAAAATATTTAGTTAGGTACTACTAAGGTATTACGATAAAATTAATTATGAACTGCAACCAAATCCTTCTCAAAATTAGTAAAGCGCTTTGAGATAAACCGAGGTAATAACGGTAATAATATGGTCCAGGTTCAGGTATAAAGAAAAAGAATGCAATGGTTCTTAAAATAACTCCAACAAAAAATTGGTACTCTATTCAAATAAAAATGTGAGTAAAAAATTATACTTGTTGAATCAATCAATACTCCGTGATGAAAGCGAGCAGCGGGCTGTTTATTTTTAGCAATGAGAGCGCTAGCGCTACGGAAACCATTCAACTAGATGTCGCTACTTTCGACAATCTCTACATTGCGCCATCGACTTCTTGCGGCATCATTATATAATCTTGTAGGAACTAATTTTCAGTATCGCTTCTCGGCCTTTTGGCTAAGATCAAAGTGTAGTATCTGTTCTTTTCAGCTTAATATCTGAAAGTTCCCTCACTGAGGGACCAGTATATTAAACTGATTTTTGAAAGCTGACGGGATGTTCGGGGCTCGCTCCACTCCCGTCGCGGGTCGGCCCGGCATTGCAGTGCCGCCGGGATCGGCCCAACAAAAACTTTTATTTAATAAGGTGTGCCACAAGGTGTGTGTCTCCACAAAAGATACATACCTACTTTACGTTACGCCTGTATCCCATTGGAGTAGGCAGGAGACTTGCTACGTACTACCTGACACACTTCTTTCTTTCGCATTTTCTACAATTTTCTACAGTCATAAAGCCTTTCCTGAGGATTTCGCCAATTTGGTCGGTGAACGTAGGTGAACGTTCTTCGTGGCCCTACCTCTTCCAACCGTGCCTTCCGCATCCGCTCTGTATATTTTTAATCGTCAATCTCCTGTCATCCATCCACTCGTGACCAAACCACCGAAGTATACGTAACAAATGCCTATGAAAACTGAAAAAGAGTTTCAATGACTGAAAAACATGATTAATAATATAATGATATTTTTTTAAACTGGATTGTTTTTAACCCCCGAACGAAAAATTCAGAGAGGGGTGTTATAATTTTAACGTGTGTATCTGTCTGTCTGTGTATCTGTCTGTGGCATCGTAGAGCCCAAACGGCTGAACCGATTTTCGTTTTTTTTTTTTGTATCATAGATAATTTCAGGCCGAGTGTTCTTAGCCATGTCTGATGAAGATCTGATCAGCTCTTGAATAATGGATGAGAGGATCTAACTATAGCTTCCTTATGTCCGATCGATTTGAAATTTGGTACCATGTTACATCTATGATATAGAAAGTATATGGTAAGGTAACCATTACCTAATCAGCCGTTTGAAGATGATCAGCTCTTGAATAATGGATGCGAGGATCTAACCACCTTCCATTTGTCCTATCAATTAAAAATTTGGTACAGTTTTACTTCAATGATATTGAAAGTATATGTTAAGGTAACCATGATATTTTTAAGATGATTAGCTCTAGATCTAGTAAAGTTGATGAGGGGTCTTTGACTGGGTCGGGGGTTTTTAAATTTTTAAATTTGAGTTATTTAACTTTAAAAACTATTTCTAACTCCGAAAAGAATAAAAATTAAAGCGAATAATTTAATTTTTTAATAACTAGCTACTTTACATATTAAGGAGCGAAACGATGCGAAACTAGCGCCACTTAGAAAAATAATTCATATCTTCTAAAACATGGCCGAAATCAAAAATATGCGCCGTTTACTCCCTGGATAATCTTGCTTAGAATTTTTAAGCCTAGTTGTGTAGTTTTTAGGTTCAAAATCAAAGAAAAAAACCGTTATGAAACTAAAGTGGCCACGTTAGGCTACAAACGGTTTTTTTCTCTTTGATTTTGAACCTGAAAGCTGAAACCGGGCCTTAAAAGCAAGAAAGAAAAGAAAATTTATTTATTCCATACATTAAAAAATAAAAACAAGATTATCTAGGGAGTCAAAGGCGCATATTTTTGTTTCGCCCACGGTTTAATTAATTATTCATCAGTAGTGGCGCTAGTTTCGCACCGTGTAAGCCCTTTACATATTATTTTGGTAACGTCGTTAAAATTAATTAAATTTTATTGAACTTAAGGTGGTAACTCTCGCTATGGCGCGAAATTCAAATTTTTTCGTGTTTTTTATTTATTCTGGCGAAAGTAAGTATACATATTTTTAAAAGTTTCAATGAATTCGCGTATGTAAAAAACCATTTGCCACATTGTAATACAACGTTTTTAGAAGACAGACCTACTGATTTTGTGCCTAAGGACATAAAGGCCAAAAATCAAGTTAGGTCCTTAGACACAAAATTAGTAGGTCTGTCTTCGAAAAACGCGAAAAATTTTGAATTTCGCATGTCAATAATTTTAAAGGTAAACGTTAATACGTTCTTTACCTTTAAAATAATTGATTGTCATTAACAACAGAGACAAACAGAAACTGTCCGCTAATCACCATGGAAACACGGCACAGCATTATAAAAAAAAACTCATCCACATAAACAAACTTTGAATTTGCCTTCTTACGTTATTTTGCTTTTTGACGAAAGGAAAAGCAAATATAACAGACGAATATAAGGAATAATACCACTTTTAATGCAGTTAATGATAAAATATTAAATTGCCTTTAAAATGGCAGAATCTACGAGTAAACGGAACAAAGTTACCTGGAGCGACGATCTAAGTCATGACTCCGAGGAAGAGAGAGGTAAGCTTTCATCAACCAAACCGTAGGTTATTTTTAATATATACGTAAGGACCTATACCGGTCGGTGGGTCGTTTTCTACCTAAAACATACGACCCAAGGTACATGGTGGTTACTGATAAACGCTAAACGACCCACCGACCCGCTTCGGTCTTTTGGGCTATTTTTTTTGGTGGTACGAGAAAACTGACCAATAGTATACTTAGGTAAGTACTTACCTACTTTCTGTCTACATTCTAAGTACTTATAATAAATAATAAATAATAAAATCGTTTATTTGCCAGAAAGAACTAATATTATAATACAGGGTTTCCTACGACCCTCAAACTCGGCAAAGCCTGTAATATGAGAGTCGTATTACAAAATATTGACACAATAGTTCATCAGTGTGTTTACTTAACTACTAATAAATAATGTTATTATAATAAAATAAAAATTATAATAATGATTAAAAAGGAAAAACAAAATACACTAACATAATAAAGTAAAATAAGATAAAAATAAAATAATGTAAAATAATAGTAATAATATCGTAATAACTTAAAATTAATTCTTACATGCAATAAGAGTTTCGGTTTCATCGAACGAGAGCGAATCTAAATAACTCCTAATCGTGCGCTTAGCTTGACACGTAGTTTGCTTAACTACATTGCAATGTTTTAAAAGCCTATTATATAGCACGGGATGTTGAAAGGCTCCGAATCGTTTCACAAATACAGTTTTAGGATGAGGGAAGGGTAGCTTTGGATTTCGCTTTTTTACATCTTCTTTATAAGATGGAGAGTTTAACCTTTTCGGCGCCACTGGAAATAAACGAAGGTTGCTCCCCCACGCCAAGGCATTTTACCTTCAAAAACATTAGTGATTGCAAAATTCAATCGACACACAAAATCAACCAAAATTTTTATGTGAGATAAATAAACAATGGAGTGATTAATATACGAAAAGCTAAACATTTTCCCGTTTTTTAAACTTTTGTAATGCTAGAACCCAATAAGAATTTGCTTTTATGGAGTTTTGTCTGATTACTTTCAACTGAATTATATAACAAACTAAAGCGGTGGCACGTCACTAACTACTTCATATCAAGTACTCGGCGCTGGAGAGACACAAAAACTGCGAAGTTCGATCTCGTTAAAGGGTTGTTAATCACAGAGTCGATAGTTTTTTTGTACTATATTTTTTTATCTTTTATTTAATCGTATTTAAATATTTAAAATTATGCAACGGATTTCGATGCGGTTTTTTTTAAATAGATAGAGTGATTCAAGAGGAAGGTTTATAAGTTTAATACGTGCACTAGATAGTTATAGGTTAGGCGGTGCGAAGTTCGCCGGGTGGACTAGTTTTTAATAAAACCATTTATGTACCAATCAAAATAATCTCACTCAAGTAACTTAATAATTTTAAGTTCATGAGTCACATGTCATGTGATGCATTTCTCGTTACAGTTTAAGGCACCATTTTTGTCATGAGCGTGGCGGGATATTTCATTGAATCATACCTGGACAATGGGCATGGAAACACACCTCAATTTATACTCCAAAAGCTATAGTTGTTAGTTAAAAAAACGTATAGTATTAGTGTTATAAAACTTATAATTTGAAAAAACCAATAGCCGTCAAGCTTTAGTAAATTGAGTTGTATTGGGACATGGAAGTTGTTGGGTAAATTTGTCTAACACTCGTAACAACAAAATAATGTTCCCTTGGTGTTTTCGCCACCATTAAAAAATGCTCCGCTTTTGCGTTTGCAGGGGCCTTCCATTAAGAAGACAATATAAATGGGGCGGACAGAGCCTATAGTGTCGCGAGCGCATCGGTCCTTATCGTGCCCCTCCAGAGGGATCTAGGCTTCGCACCGACCGCACGCGCGTTCTTTCTATTTTTGTATAAATACGTAATTAATTCTGGATAAAAAAATATATAGTACCTATACTTAGTTTTCTTTTGGCAATTTTTTTTTTTTTAATTATTCTCTTTCGTCCTCAAATACAAATATGTACAAAATTAAAACTATACTTTCTATAAATTTAAAATCTAAAAATTAATATAATTTATGTTTGTAGCTGTTCGTCCCTCGACCATTGCCATAAATCAATCATAGATAACATCGTATCCAAAACGTCATTATAAAGAACTATGTAAAATCAAAGGTTGTTTTAATTTTGAGGACATAAATAACATTTAAATTAAAAATTACAAATAATTGTAAAATACTATAAAGTCTCTTTTTACAACCTCTACACTTCATCAAAGAGATTTTTTAATTTTCATCAGGAATTTTCTTAAGTATCTCAATTTACATACGTAAACAAATATATGTTGTAGAGTTTTTTTTAATGAACTTTTAACTAGTTCAAAACAACTTATGAGGTAAGGTCCCAATAGTTCTCTGCAAATCTGTATTCCAGTAGTAGAAGCCGTGGGAAAGAATAATTTTTAAGGTAAACAAAGTCATAAATCACATTTTTGTAAAGGGTTTTTTGCAGAGTATTCTTACCTGGAATCGACGCTTTTGTTTTAGCATAAACGCATAGGCGGGGTGCCTATCCAACATACCTTACACACAAAGACAACATAATGCGACATCTATTTGTCTCTGAGCACTGCTACCTAAAGCTTTAGCAAACAAATCAAACCCATTTATGGAATTAATTGCCAATATATTTTTTTTAGTTTTGCTGGGTATTTCCTATTACTTTGTGAATACCGTTTAAAATGTGGAAAGCTTTTTTTAAAAGACGTGATTTTGTTCTATAGTATAATATTCAATTCTATGGTGTCTATTAATAGTGGGTTTGTTAACGACCAAAGGTAATATTTTCTGCATTAAAGCATGAAACTTGGCACACTTGTTGCTTATGTGGCCCAGACTGAGAATCGCCCGGGAGGGAGCGGGATACCCCCCTCTGGGGGGCGGGGGGGAGGGGGTGAAATTTTCTTCTACCGCGCGCGCTATCGATCCCTATTGCTGCTATTTTATAGCTACTAGGGCAAGTGTGGTGTCATTTTCGGATAATTTAAGGATGAGGAATCCATTTCTGGAACAATTTTTTTACATTTGTATACAAAAAAATTGGAATTTACCATAAAATAGATAATTGTCGACGCAAAAAAAAATCTTTAATGTCGATATTTTTTGAATGAGTATAGATATCAGCAAAATAAAAATATATTTGAAAAGCTGCATTCATGCAGTTTTCAAAAATATAGGGTTCGATACACTTTTTGTTTATATTTATGTGTAAAAAAAAATAGTAAACAATGCGCGGAAGAGGTTGTAAAAATATTTAATGCCTAATTTCGGTTTAAAAATTACTTGGTTACTTCAAATTACTACCAAATACTGAACAGGGTCATTTAGCCTGTAATAAGTAACAACTTTCTGTATTCAAACATAGGTTGTATAGGTACAAAAAAAAATAATTTTTCATACATTATCTACCCAATTAGCTGACAAGTATGTATGAAACATATGAAATTTTTGTGCTTTTGCCACTGCGAAGAGTTGTTATTTAAGATATCACAAGACAGCTTGAGGAAGCGAGAGCATCGGAAGTGGATCTGCATAAGTCCCGACGGTGCACTTAAAAACGAGATATATTTCATCCATCATGTCGTCATATAACCGTACATTGAAAGATGTCTGTGATCAACGTGGTTAGAACCGGAAGCAATCACTGTTGGTACAGGATACATTGATATCAATGTTAAGCTCGAAAGGTCGCAACTGGTAAAGTCTACACTCAGACCGGCAAAACCGGCAGACCAAAACCCAAACTCGGAACTCTTTCAATTAGAACTCCAAAACCGTTTCGATTGCCTAGGGCGCAGCGTGGATGATGTAAATGATGGGTTCTTGAGAAGTTGTCAATGCGGTTGGAGGTAATTACTTACTACTAAGCACACTTCATCTGATCGAGAAGAGGTGTGAAACGTCTCCTCAGACAACGGCACCGTGGAGGCATGCGGTTGGAGGTAAGTAACATCGACGTAGGATCTCATCATATCCGATCACGCAGGGAAACAGCTCTTTCCTTGTCCTTATCCTCCAGTGACCTTGTACTTTCTAATTAGGCCCGTTGTTTGCAGCCGTATTCCGGTTCCGTAAGTTACCACTGGTAACGCACATTGTTTAAAGACTTTTGTCTTGAGGCACCTCTTGCCTTAAGACAAAACTTGAACCTGCCACTTGGATGAGCATCGTTCAGTAAGCTTATTCAAGTTAAGCTAAGCATCCCGAACGATGCTCATCCGAGTTGAAGTCGACGGACGAACAGTTTGTCCCAGGTACTTATGTATTCTTTAACAACTTCGAGTGTATTTAGTGTATGGTAGTCATTATCTTTGATTTGGAGTGGATTGAATTGTTCCTACATGGGCGCTGAACATTATCTTTGTTATGTCCATGTTCATTCTAATACCAACTCGATCGGAAGCCCAACTGAGGTGAGGACATCGAGCATTGTACTAGATCCTTCGCGGTCTGGGCCATAACTAGTATCTAGTGAGTAATGTTGTCGCCGTTTATAATGATGCCTAGTTCCTTCCATTCCAGAGTCTTGAAGACATCCTGGAATGCAGCGGTTAACAGTTTTCGGGGAATATGATTAGCGTATAATGAAATTGAAGAATTTCTGACGGGCCATAAACGCTGGTTTTACCACTTGCCTTCTAAAGTTCGGCTGTGATGAAAGAAAGAATACGAAAAAGAAGGAAATCATTTATTTACAACAGCCTTTGTCACGCAAACATAACAATGAGACATACATTCAAACATATTTGATGCGACTTTACATGCAGTCTTGTTGTTTGTAAGATGTTGACGGCCGAGATGTCCTCGGTATAGTGTCGGGTCCATGTTGCTCTCGGGACCTTATCTTGACTGTCAGTGATGGGTTGTCGTGTCGACGTGTATAATAGAAGTTATGTCCATAGAACTTCTCGAATTCCCCCACAATCTCAGGTGTGGATATAGTACTCTACCAACCATCCTCGGTCTTCAGCCATGCCTGGCTTTGCCGAAAAAATAGATCTCAAGCAAAAACTTTGGAGGCTTTGTTTCGGTCTATCTATATCGGCTCTTCTCCTTAATATTTTTTGTATAAAATCGCCTGATGTCTCTTGTAATTGATATAAAGATCTGTCTCTTCAGCTGCCTGCAGGCAAAGGCATCCGGTGCCGTTGTCTGCTAAGACGTATCACGCCTCTTCTCTATCAGATCAAGTGTGCTTAGTAGTAAGTAATTACCTCCAACCGCAGTGACACTTCTCAAGAACCCTTCATTTACATCATCCACGCTGCGCCCTAGGCAATCGAAACGGTTTTGGAGTTCTAATTAAAAGAGTTCCGAGTTTGGGTTTTGGTCTGCCGGTTTTGCCGGTCTGAGTGTAGACTTTACCAGTTGCGACCTTTCGAGCTTAACATTGATATCAATGTGTCCTGTACCATCAGTGATTGCTTCCGGTTTTAACCGCGTTGTTCACAGACATCTTTCAATATACGGTTTTATGTCGACATGATGGATGAAGTATATCTCGTTTTTAAGTGCACCGTCGGGACTTATGCAGGTCCACTTCTGATGCTCTCGCTTCCTTAAGCTGTCTTCCGAAATCGTAAATAACAACTCTTCTCAGTGGCAAAAGCACAAAAATTTCCTTTGTTTCATACATACTTGTCAGCTAATTAAGTAGATAATGTATGAGAAATGTATTTTTTTGTACCTATACAACCTATGTTTTAATACAGAAAGTTGTTATTTATCACAGGTTGAATGACCCTGTTCAGTATTTGGTAGTAATTTGAATTAACCAAGTAATTTTCAAACCGAAATTAGGCATTAAATATTTTTACATCCTCTTCCGCGCAGTGTTTACTATTTTTTTTAACACATAAATATAAACAAAAAGTATATCGAACCCTATATTTTTGAAAACTGCATAAATGCAGCTTTTCAAATATATTTTTATTTTGCTGATATCTATACTCATTCAAAAAATATCGTCATTAGAAGATTTTTTTTTGCGTCGACAATTATCTATTTTATGGTAAATTGCAATTTTTTTGTATACAAATGTAAAAAAATTGTTCCATAAATGGATTCCTCGTCCTTAAATTATCTGAAAATGACACCACACTTGCCCTAGTAGCTATAAAATAGCAGCAATAGGGATCGATAGCGCGCGCGGTAGAAGAAAACTTCAACCCCTCCCCCCGCCCCCCAGAGGGGGGTCTCCCGCTCCCTCCCGGGCGATTCTCAGTCTGGGCCACCTAAGCAACAACTGTGCCAAGTTTCATGCTTTAATGCAGAAAATATTGGTTCCCATACATTTATTGGACTTAACAAACCCACTATAAAGCGTTTACCCAGCTATGTATGGATGTTTGTAAAAAATCTGTGTTGACCATTTGTAGATCTAAGTGTACACGTTTCGAAGTAAACGTAGTATTAGTAGGTAGGTACTTTTACGACCAAATCCAAACTGACTTAATTCAATTCAACAATATTTTATTAGTTTCTAATTAGAACCATTGGAAAATGCGCAGCGCAATTCATCTGTAGATGTACTTTCACTATTTTTTACGCTGAGCGTACCAACAGTCTAGACACAATGTACCAAATGTCCACTCTTTAGCACAGCACTAAAAAACTTGTCTTGCGTATGTGACGTCACAGCAGCACTTCACCTCAAGTGCTTGGCGTACGGGATATATCAAACAACTGATGAACGGGTTGCTTCGCTAGAGCCGCCCGCCTACCTTATTAATTGTTGTCGACATTTTCAAAGGCGAGGATTTGTAATGTGTACAATAAAGGAATCAATAGTAAATTATAATAGAAATTATATTATTCCAGTCCGCACTATGCGTACACGTTATGAGATGGTTGAAAAAGTGTATAGTTATAATAATTTAAAAAATATATTTGTTAGGAATCATCGAAAATTCCGAGTAATGTCACAACACTAGACCACTTCCAGTAAAGTACTTGGCGTGGGAGAGCACACTATTTTTCATTTGAAAGTTTCTTAAAGTTTATCGTCTTATTATTCTAAGTTAATTAACTTTTCACAAAATCTGTTAACATGAATTACTTCATAGAAGCTTCAAGAACAGTATCCAATTGGATTTTTCTCTTTAGAACATATAGTTGGGTCGAAAAATGTAAAAATGTAAGCTACTTCCAGAGAAGTGCTTGGCGTGGTGGGAGAACTTTGTGACTACTTCATATCAAGTGCTTGGCGGTTAAAAGGTTATGAAGAGCTTGTGTGCCCTGAGGGCAGAGAGCAGAATGTAGAGCTTTCTGACACTCAACACTGCGGTTTCTAAGTAAAGTTGGTCTGTTGGGAACAAGAATGGTTTTTTAAATAGAACTTTTAATACTGCTCTCTGGGCCCTTTCTATAATAATCATATAAGTTTTGGCTGCGGCACCCCACACTGGTAGGCAATAACTTAGCACCGACTGACACAGGGCAGTGTAGACAACAATTTTGACTTTCCTGTCAGTTACATCTTTAAGAAATCTCATAATGTACATGAGTTTACGGACACGTCCTGATAATGTCTCTATGTGTGCGGAGAAATTTAAATGTTCATCTAGAGTCAAACCTAGGTATTTGAGAAAGGTAGAGCGTTTAATGAGAGGGCAGTCGCAGGTAAAAAGAGCGCATTCAGGGTGCGGATCGCAACCGTGGATCTTAATTGAGAACTGAGGTGGAGGTTTACTGGCTGCAGTTTTGTGGAAAGCAAGAAACTGTGTTTTCTTGATGTTCAGTGTTAGAAGATTGTTGTCGAGCCATTCTGCCACTTGATGAAGCCCTTTTTCTGCGTTTTTGCGAACGCTTTCCCAGGTGGTTCCGTGAAATAACAGGGCGGTATCATCCGCGTAACATATTGAGTCCGATAAGTCCATTTGCAGTTCCAGTAAGCTGTTTATGTAGGTTGTGAATAAGGTACTTCCGATCACGCTTCCTTGTGGGACACCGTAGTTGATGTTCATAGGGTCGCTTATCTGGGAGATTCTTACACACTGTTTTCGACCTGTCAAGTATGAACAGAACCAATCCAGAGCACACCCTCTTATACCGATGCATTCCAGCTTGCTTAATAGTATCGGAATGGAGACGGTGTCAAATGCTTTGGCTAGATCGAGGAACACACCCACGCATTTATATCCATTGTCGAGATAAGAAGCCACTTTGTTGGTGAGTAGAAGCGCAGCGTCTTCCGTCGATCTACCCCTTCGGAACCCAAATTGTCTATCCGAAAGGTGGCCATATTTTTCCAAGTAAGAGACTAGTCGCGTGTTAACTATTTTTTCTAGCAGCTTAGAGATTGTGCTTAGTAAGGAGATGGGCCGATAGTTGCTAGGTTCACTCTTTACACCACCTTTGTAAATTGGAGTAACAATGGACGTTTTCCAGCATTCAGGGAACTCACCGGTAGTCATGCTAGTGTTAAAAATATGCGCTAGCGGAACAGATATGGCTGGAGAGATACATTTTAGTAGACTGTTTTGTACATTGTCTGGACCTGGGGCACTCTCCACCCTAAGCATGGATATACATTTTTCAACTTCTACATGGTCTGTCGGCTGCATAAAGAAGGAATTATAGCAGCTGCTTAAATTACTACGAGTTGCAGCTGCGAGCTCTTTTTCGGTAGTTCCTCTTCTATTCATAGTTTGTTCCGCAAGAGTTCTGCCCACGTTAGAAAAGTACTCATTGCATTTGTTTAAGGACTTGTTTGGGGACACAGATGCGTTCATTAGGTCGTGTGAGTCGCTTGGCTTTTTTGCTGTGTGCGTCATTTGTTTGACTGCTTTCCAAAGTTTTTTCGGATTCTCCTTATTTTCATTTATAAGGTTGTTTTGGTAATCGGTTTTGATTTTGCGTAGAAGATTATTGCAGAAGTTTTTATAACGATTATACACAATTTTTGCAGAAGCATCCTCTGGTTGTCTACGAACATGCATATGGAGTCTGTCTCTGTGCTGGATACATCGCAGCAAGCCAGGGGTTATCCATGGGTTCAAAACTAGTTTTTTTCTGCTGATTTTTTTCTGGTGACTATGTTTATTTGTGATGTCTGTGATTCGCTTTGTGAAAGATAATGCGGCTTTAGAAGCAGATGATTCGGTCAAGATGTCCTGCCAGTCCAGTAATTTTAGTTCGTCGAGTACCGCTTGTTGATCTATTCTTGTGAATGATCGTTGTGCAAGTTTGTTCCGTTGTACTTTAATACCCATACCGATTATTGTGATGTCATGGTCCGTTACGTCAGAGGTGCACACTACAGCTTCAGTTTTTCCCTCAGTCTTTATCATAATGTGGTCTAAACAAGTACGATCATGCGTCGCCTTCGTAATGGCTGGTATGAGACCAAACTCCGACATCTGGCAGAGATATTCCTGCCTTCGAGCGTCTTTAGAGCCTTCGAGGATGTCAACATTCAGATCACCACACAAAAGTAAAAATTTGTTGTTAGTCTTCGATTCTAAGAGACCTCCAATAGACGTCAGAAACTCGTCGACTTTGTATTTTGCTGGGGATCGATAAACAGCTATTATACTTGGCCCGTTTTTGACCTCCACAAGCAAGCAGTCTGCGTCTTTAATGTTCGGTTCATGTGCTGTGGCGCTCCAGGTGTTCTTTATGTAGACCACTACGCCTCCGTTCTTATTATTGTTTTGTGTTGAGTTAAATGATGCATAACCTGGTAACTGATTTATTACAGAGAATTGATTTGTGTGGCATTCAGTAAGTACAATGAAATCAGCTGTAAAGCTTAATCTACTCAGGGCAATCAAAAATGAGTCGTAGTTTCTCTTGAGGCTCCGTATATTAAAGTTTATCAGCTTCATGTTTAGGCTGGGCTCCAGAAAACTACTACAGCTCTCTAAACGTTCAGTTTTGTGGCACTTTATGTTGAGCGAGTTGTCGATTTCTTCAGTTAAATACAAGGAAGCCATTGATAGGTAGCGAGTCACATTCGATGGTAATTAGGCTAGTTAGTAAGCACCACGTATTATTAACCGTGTTAACATGACTTATAAAGAGAGCGTTCGTCTTGAAAGGGTTTGAAAGTGTTGGAGTATGTAAGATTAATAGGAGCTGAGTTGTTTTTGTGATACGAGTCGTGTACTGTGTCAATGGTACATGAATAAGCGGACAGGTTGACATGGATCGATGAAACGTAGTAAGCAGGCTTATTAACATATTGCAATAATTCTTAAAGGCAAGCAAGATAAACAAAAAGCATAAACATAAACATGAATATTCTAGGCAAGCGGAGGTCCAGAGCACAAATGCCAAGGTCATCAATCGTTCAAACTGAAGCGTTGGTAGTCTAGGTAGTGGCTGAAGGAAGCGATAAACCCACGCGTTGATCCAGTTCCTCATGTGTGCGGATCCGGAAAGAGGGTTTACCTTCCGCCAGCTTGACGTACACAACACCATCTCTTGTCCAGCAGAAGCGAAAATTATACTGTTTAGTACGCTGTCTCGCGTCACGAAAAAGTGTACGGTTTCTTTTCGTTAACCTTTCGTTGAAATAAATTTTTGAGGCTGGGGCGGCAGTAATGCCCTCTGTTGTGACGTTACGGCGAGCTTTTGCTGATCTCAGTATTTCATCTTTTTTTGTTCTACGAATCAGTTTTACTATAGTGGGCCGAGGAAGAGCTGTTGTGTGTGGTAGCCTGGGTGAGTGGCGGGGTCCAGCTCTGGAGACGAAGTCAATTTCGTTCTCTGTAAGCTCCACGCCAATCTTTGTGGCTGCTAACATTACTAGGTGCTGTAAGTTTTCGTTTTCAGACTCAGGAATGCCTGCGATTTCTATCTCATTGCGCACAGACTCTTGCTCACGTGTTTCCAGGTTCAGCTTCAGTACCTCTATAGAGGATTTAAGTTCGAGGATTTCCAATTCTTGGCCCTTTATTTTGTTTTCGTAAAAAGTAAATTTTTCGTTAAAGGATGCGTTAAGTTCTTCAATAACTTTACTGAGATGGCGAATTTCGCATGTTAGGTCTGACTCATCTTTTTCGATACCGTTTGGTCGGGGTCCTAAACGGTTTCCTCTAGAAAAATTTATGTTGTTATGAGGCGTGTATGTAACATCCAGATTAATGCTCGGATTTCTTATCGGAGTAGATGAGTTATCGCCTTTAGGCAGTGAGCAAACGCAGACTGGGCATAACCAGCTCTGCTTGAATTCTACAGTGGCCTTTTCAAAGCTTTCCTGGCTAATCTTGATACAAACAATATCATAGGTATTTTTACATTTGGCGCATTCCATATACTCAAGATTTCTTATAGGATTTCGGCAAGCGTTACATCTTGTAATAGGCATTTTGTGGAGCGGATAAAAAATAATCTATACCAATATTATAAAGAGGAAAGATTTGTTTGTTTGTTTGTTTGTTTGTTTGTAACGAATAGGCTCTGGATCTACTGAACCGATTCGAAAAATTCTTTCACTGTTGGAAAGCTACACTATCCCCGAGTGTCATAGGCTATATTAGATTTTCAAAAAAATTAGGGATCCTTACTTAAACTCCAATAATGTAACCCAAGGTGCATATTTTTTACCATTGTTTACTTTGTTTGATCGTTGGTCATTTTTTTATATAAAATTCGCCCATTCTGGGCAGGCAAAGGAACTCAGTCCATACAGCCAAGTCTTCAGTAGTTCATTTCTGTATAATAAAGATTTTTTTTATCACCCATTCTGGGCAGGCAAAGGAACGTAGTTTATACAGCCAATTCTTCAGTAGTTTATTTCTGAGTAGTAGTCTTCAGTATATATATTTTTTTGTTTTTTTTTTATTTACCCAATCAGGGCAGACAAAGGAACATAGTCCATACAGCCAAGTCTTATCTTAACTAATCTTGAATTATCTCGAGTTAAATTGAGCTACATTAAGTTATCTTGACATATATTGACTTAACTTACCTATCAATCTTAACTCATCTAAATTTATCTTAGCTTATCTTCGCCTTTCTTAACAATCTTAACTTATCTTCGCTTTTCTTAACTTACCTTATCTTAACTCATCTAAATTTATCTTCGCTTTTTTTAACCTATCTTAACTTATCTTCGCTTTTCTTAACTCATCTTATCTTAATTTATCTTCGCTTTTCTTAACCTATCTTAACTTATCTTATCTTCGCTTTTCTTATCTTAACTTATCTAAACTCATATCAACTCATCTTAACTCATCTTAAATCATCTTAACTCATCTTAACTCATCTTAACTCATCTTATCTCATCTTAACTCATCTTAACTCATCATAACTCATCTTAACTCATCTTAACTTATCTTATCTTCGCTTTTCTTAACTTATCTTCGCTTTTCTTAACTTATCTTATCTTCGCTTTTCTAATCTTAACTTATCTTAACTCATCTTAACTCATCTTAACTCATATCTCCTCTGAGGAGAGCAGACTGCTCGCGGCAGAGAACGCTCACCTCAAGGGAGAGGCGAAGGCAGCCCGGAGGAGGCGAGGAGCCTCCATGGAGAAATGGCCCTCCTCCGAAGGGAGATGGAGGAGCTCCGGACGATTGCTCGGTCTGGAGCCCCCTCTGCCCTCAACTTGGAGGAGGTCAAACGCGACATGATGGTCCAGTTTGGGACCATGTTGAACGCGCGACTGGAGGCCCTGGACGAGCGCCTCCTCCCGGCCCAGCGACCTCGGCCGTCCTTGGCGGCAGACAGAGCCCCCTCGGCTCCAGTGCCTCGAGCGGCCCCGGCCACTCGAGCTACCCCGGCGCCCAGAGCGGCTCCAGCCTCGAAGACCCGAGCGCCTGCCTACCGCCTGGCAACCAGAGGCGGGCACTTCTTCTGCCCCCCACGTCCCTCTTCCCACTGGTCCGGCCAATGATGACGGCTGGACCCTGGTGACGGGGGCCGGAAGGGGCAAAAAGAAGAAAAAGAAGAGGAAGAGGAACAGGGACAAGGAGCGGGCTGCTCCAGTCCCGGCTGCCCCTACTCCAGGGCCGAAGCAGACGGCCTTGGAAAAATCCAAGGCAGCAGCCAAGAAGCTGCGCACTCCCCGCACTGCGGCGGTGGTGGTCAGCCTTGGCCCGGTGGCTGTGCAGGGAGGTCTCACCTATGCTCAGGTGATCTCCGCTGCAAAAGGGAGTCTCGACCTGGCAGGTCTGGGCATCGACAGCATCCTCTTCCGTGCGGCTGCAACCGGTGCCCGCCTGCTAGAGATCTCCGGGCCTCCAGAAGAAGCCAGGGCCAAGGCAGACGCCTTAGCCCAGAAACTATGGGAGGTGTTGCCCAAAGACACGGTGAGGGTCTCCAGACCCATGAGGGGGGTGGGGCGCATCGTCAACGAGAGGGGCCTCGGCGCAGTGTGGGTACGCTGCCCAACAGATGTGGCGCGGACGATCGCACTGGCCGGAAAACTCAAGCTCGGATGGAGCATTGTCCGGTCTAGGCTCCTCCCGCGGCGTACGAGGCGCTGCTTCCGGTGTCTGGAGAAGGGGCACCTCCGGGCAGACTGCACCTCGCAGAACGACCGCAGTGGCCTCTGCTACACTGCTGCGGTCGACCAGGGCACATTGCCGGAAACTGCAAGGCTGAGGTGAGCTGCCCGCTCGGCCAGGCGAGCGGCCAGCTTGCCTCACACAATCTGGGCAGCTGCGGCAAGACCAGCCAAGTGGCCAAAGGAAAGGGGAAGGGAAAAGGAAAGGGGAAGGGGCCCGGTGCTCCCCCTAGGCCTGCCACCGCCGATAGCCAATTCGCGGTGGCCATTGATGTCGTTTCGCGTCAGGACCAGTAATGGCCACCCGGATCCTGCAGGCAAACTTGAACCACTGCGCCATAGCCATGGACCTGTTCATGAAGAGTCCCGGCGCAGTGGCAAATTCACGTCGCAGTGGTGGCAGAGCCCTACTATTTCGGAGGATTTGTGCCCAACGGATGGATCTCGGACCGCTCAGGCCTCGCAGCCATAGCCGTCCGTCCCTCCGCTGACCACGTGCTCCGGCCGGAGAGTATAACGCGGCGAGAGGGTTTCGTGTCCAGCATGCTGGGGGAGATGCTGTTACTCAGCGCGTACTTCTCCCCTAGCCGCCCATTGCGGCACTCAGAGGCAGAGTTGGCAGCGACGGCAGCGGTTCGTTGAAGCCGGAGGCGTTGGAGATTCGGCTCCGCAGCCTGTTCTCCACCTGTATGGAACAAGGTGTGTTCCCTCTGCAGTGGAAAACGGGCAAGCTGGTCCTCATCAGAAAAGAGGGCCGGCTCGCCGACTCTGTCGCTCCGTCAGATTTCCGGCCTATCGTCCTTTTGGACGAGGCGGGCAAGCTGCTCGAGGGAGTCATAGCTGCCCGCATCAACCGACATCTTCAGTCGGTTGGGCCGAAATACAGGAGTGGGTCTTCTTCTTTATTAGGCAGCTCAGCGACGATATTTCGTCGATCTGATCGGGCTGTATTTTTGTGTCCAGCCAAAACAACATAATGACTAAATTGTCTACCCCGTGCGAAGCCGGGACGGGCTGCTAGTAATATATAAATGTATAATATTCAATACGCAAAAATCCGCCAATCTTCGGTTCGTGAGTGCACCGAGTGATAGTTCGGCGAAGATCGTCAGCCGTTCGGGCGTGTTCGGGTCCAGCTTCTGGCGCGTGGATTTAAAAAACTTAATAATAGTTTCGGTCGTGCGTGTGCGGCGAAAACTTATTCAAACATGCGCGCTCAGAGTTCGGGAATGCTCGTGGCCGCTCGGCTATGGTTCGGAACTAGTAGATGCCGAGCGAGATTGAGTAGCGAAAATCCGTCCGTTAAAAAATGCTTTACCTGATATCTTCTTGTGCTGAATCAGTATTTTTCGTCTGTTTTCACACTTCGTTTTCCACTGACACTAGCTTTAATTCGATGTGCCACACAGTGGGTGATATTTACTTTTAGCGCTTTTAAGATTTATTTAAAGCGGAGCTAATTTCTACGTTGTTGCTTTTGTTGCGTTTCGTTTCTTCCATTCTTACTGAACAACTTTCCTTCTTCAAACGCATCGCCCGCGTTTCGTTACAATACACAACACGCCCAGGACGTATCTAAGGAGATACCTAGTTTGTGTCCTTATCCATACAAATATACTTATTATAAATGCGAAAGTAACTCTGTCTGTCTGTCTCGCTTTCCTGAGAAAACTACTGAACCGATTTGAATGAAACTTGGTATATGGATAGTCTAGAGCCTAAGAAAGGACATAGTCAACTTTTTATCCCGAAATTCCTTCGGGAAAATTGGGAATTTGATGGTAAAAGTATGATGTTAAATTTTTTAATGTTGCAAAATCCAAAATTTAAGATTATATAATTCTCAGAACGAGAACGCCAAGCGGAGCTGGAGCGTCTACTCGCCGAAACACCAATCAAGCCTACCTACCCTCGCGAAGACCTAGACAAACTGGTAGACTTTATCATAAAGATGACCGTCCTCTACGACCTGAGAGACGAAGACTGGACTCCGGACGTCAAACGTTCTATAGAAGACTGGTTGACTGAGCCCAAAAACCTTGTTCTAACGATCTACTTTAGGGGAGATAAGCTGAAAGCCCAGAGTGACTATCCAATATTCCCTGTGAATGATTTGACGTATTTCTTGAGGCAGCCCGATTTTGTTTTCAATGTGGACAATTTTCACGATGAGATCGTTTTTGGGTCTTTCGTTGATTCGGTTGAAGAGAATATGCTAGCGATGATGGAGTTGGTTTATGCCCCTTTCTTCTTTGCCATCAGCTCTTGGCCTGACAGTAAGTTCTTTTATTGAAATAAAATAAACTTCTACGTGTTTGAATTTGTTCTGTTATGCGCTTGCTTTTACCATTCGTACAGGCGCAATTTAAGATATGTGTAACGATTGTGCAGAGGTTTTTTGACATAAGGCAGTAATAAATTAAGGCTTCAGCTCTCTATACCTAACAGCTTTTCCAAAGCCACATGGATGACATTGTCACCATCAATCGAACAAAGTACCAAAATGGAAATCGCGATTTGACCAAATTGGGAAGATGTTATGTATTGGTAAACTGATTCATTCCCTATGCCGTCGCTAACAGTTGGCCATCCTGATCCGGTGTCTGTCCCAGACACCTGATGCACAGCATCACCGATAGATTAATGTAATACCGCCTTGCTAGAAGGAACACCTTGCATAGGTATTATGTAGTTTATTATTTCACATACTTAAATTATAACTAAAAATCTTATTGGAATCACTCTCATGAACCTCATAAACCCAATTACACATGTTACAATATTTCCAGGTGTAAAAAGCGAATTCTGCTCCCAACTCCACACGTTTCTAGCCAAATTGACTGACATGTATTACAAAATGCTTGGCTTGACCGTCCTTTATATACCCAGAGAAGGTCAGGACATATCATTTGAGCAGGCCAGCGTTGATCGTGAACTTGTCAAAAGACTTGAAGGTGTTGTGGTCTACTGGACACATCAGATCAAATCCTGTATCGAAGACCAGGCTTCTGTAGCTTCGCAGAAGGAGCTTCTGTGCCCTAGCGATGAATATGACTTTTGGATTTATAGACGTGAGTAATAATACCCTAGTCACTAGGGCCTAATGCATAAACTCCCTTTTAAGAAACTGATAGGCATTGTAGCGGCACACTAGCACTTTAGCTTCAATGCGGACAAAGCACGAACTAATTTGTTCATCCATCTCACCATCAAGGTTTTCAACGCAGCACTAGCATAAAAAGAATTTCCAGAGATATGTAAAGATAAACTGGCCAATGTCTCCCTAACTGCCAATGCAAAGTACATTGGAAGTTTTATCTACGCTTGCTGCGTTACACGCGACAACGCGATGTAGAAATTGGTTAATGCAATCGCACGTAGATTCAACCAAACCCTACCCTTGTTTCTAGTAAAGTTTTATAAAAATACATAACTGGAATCTTTGAAGTTCCTGTTAATTCCGTCATTAAGACTACGATTCTTATTTCAGATGAAAACCTATCGAGCCTGCTGTATCAGATCAAAAAGCCGGCTGTTCACCACATCACCAAGATTCTTGTCACAACCCACTCCACATTCATCCACCAGTTTCAATTCTTGTGCGAAGAGATCTACGAAAAAATTGCTGAAGCCAAGTCTAATATTGAGTATCTTCAAGTGATAAACCAGCCTTGCGCTATTTTAGAATGCGTCGTCGACCCAGACGAGATTTCCACACACGTTCCTCAGATTATCAACTTATTCCGATTCATCTGGATGGAGTCACCCTACTACAACAGTGTGACAAGGATCACTAACCTGTTCAAAGCCTTGAGCAACCAAATAATCATTTTGTGCAGAAATTACATTAACCTAGAGGCGTTATTTGAAGGTGAGACTAAAGCAGCTCTTGGGGAGTTTAGCAAGTGCATCGACTGCTGTAAGAAGTACAGGGAGATTTACGACGTGATGGCTGAGGCTCACAACGACAAAAACCCTGGCACCTGGGAGTTGGATACAGGGTCGATCTTCAATTATATTGACTCGTTCGTCCAGAGATGTTTTGATATGCTCGAAGTTTGCAACTGTATGATCATTTTTGGAAGGTTTGTTACTTTTTTCTTTGGCATCAAACTCTGTTTAGCTGGTTTAAGCCAACGCTTATGCATCATAGGGTTTTGTTTAAGCAAATTTATTATTCTTCTTTAGAAAATAGGAAACCGTTAGTTAATTGAATACTCTTGACTCTTTTACATTTTTTGGAAGAATTTCATTTTTAATTGCATTGGTGAATAACGGGCAAATGGCGTTTATGGCAAATCCCTCCAAAACGATTTTCATTTTGGCAATCAGTGGGGCAGATCTGTGTATCTAAACTGAGAGGGGGATAATGATGAAATGCCCCTTAGTGCGATGGAAATATCCAAAGAAGTAAAACATTTCAACGCAAATTTCAGAATTGATGAACTCGAGAAAGTGAACAAGCCAATATTCGCTGGTGCGCGCGGTGAACAGTTTGAAAACAAATGTGACCAAATTGAGCATATGTTCCACGATGCACTGAACAATGTGCGTTCAGTATCGCACACAATACTGGATGTCCAAGCTCCGTCGTGGTACGACGATATACTGCAGTTTAGGATCGTTATCAAGGACTTGGAGGTGAGAAGGAGAATAGGCCAGTGGGCTATCTATAGATACGCTATCTGAAACGTAATGTAAGGACCTAAATACTTACGCCCCGCAGTACCGGGTCGAAGAATAGGACTGAGGTATCCCCTGCCTGTCGTAAGAGGCGACTAAGAGGGGACCCCGGGGTCGTTGGGTGCATGAGGCGGGGGCCTCGTGTAGTCATATAACGGCCCCGAGAAGGTCGGTGGAACGCGGTGTCCCGATTCCGCCGTCGAGCGTAGAAAGAGCCATCCGCGCTCAGGGGGGACTACCACCACTTGTCCCCCCGTGAAGAGGCTTAACAGCCAATGCTGGAGGGGGTCGCGGAGTTGAACATAACGATCGAAAGATCACCCGTGACCCCTTTGCCAACAGCCGAGATGGACACCGGCGGGGTTTTAGTGGGTGCGAACCCCACATAACCCTGCGACTCCCCCCGGGGTCGCAGGGTACTCGTTAGGAGTTTCCCCGCCTAAAAAAAAAAAAAAAAAATGACCTAAATACTTACTTTAGTTTAGAAGTAACGCGAAAAAAAGTTTTACAAGAGTCCATAGACGCGATGGTTGTCGGGCAATATTAAAGAACTTTCAAAAATATGAAGATATCACTTAATTTTAAAGCCATCAATTTAGATCTAGTAATTTTTATTGAAGCATTTTCAAAATTACAGGTTATAATAGAGAATCTGGTGGAAACAGTGTTCCTTGGAGTAAACCACGTGGAAGAAGCAGTAGTGGCGCTTTTCTCACTGAACAACTACTCCAAAAGGAAGAATTTGAGGAGAATCTTCAAGAAGAAGACTGCTGAAGTACGACTAAGTAAAATAAAGTACATAATATCACGAAGGGTTAGGCAGTGCAACCAGCTCACAAGAGCCGGACCCACGTTTGGTCGAGTTTATGTTTATACCATCGTGACAAGGGGTTAGTTTATCGCCGTGGTTATAACTATAACGATCACTACTTGCTGATGTGCTATATCCACACCTCGGACACTTTTATTTTAGTAATAGCATTTCGAACTCGTGTACGTGCACGCGTATGACGCTGTACTGAGCGGTAACTGAGCGGTAACCGAGCTCGGGGGCCGCACTTGCTGAGGGAGACAGGGAGGCCCTATACTGTATGTACGTACCTAGTACTCTTTATTATGTTGTGTGTGACTATACTATGTCGTGATTAATAATCTCTACGCAGGTATGGGCAATGTTCAGTGACGAGGTCCAGGAGGCTAAGAAAGAGATGGTGTCCACAAGAAGCCAGCACCCGGCGGACATGCCGTCCTTCTCTGGCAGAGCCGCCGTGCTCAAGATGCGGAAGAACCGGATGCTTTACTTGAAAAAGGTGATGGCTTTATACTTTAAGTCACGGAAAGGAAAAGAAGTATTGTCACTTAATTGTATTGTAAATATTGTAATATCACAAAACAAAAAGAAAAAAAAAGAGATAAATTGTAAAGTAGAGTTTGTTACCCCTTTCTTCTCTACGCTGTAAAATCATTGCGAAAGGGAGTAGAATCATTTGACATAGGAGGGCTCGTTTGCGGGCCTCTCCAGGCGACTATTGTCGTAAGGCAAGGCAAACATTTGTTTACCTAAGCCAATTGGTGGGCACCCTGAACTACCTCGCCTCTCACAGTATAGGATACTTTACCAAATAAGGTATCAATAGCGATTAGATTAGATGTAGTCTAATTGACTTTCAATAAGTGATATCTTGTATCCTATATTGAATAAAGAATTTGACTTTTGACTTTGAAACGGTGTGAAATTCTCACTCTTTTTCCCTTCAGCCCCCCTTTTTAAGGTTCCTGGTTCTGGATTCGTCCCGGGACTTTATTATTATGACTACTTATTCAGTTAGTCCGTCCGTGTGTCAAACGCACTTATTGAGCCCTTTAACGCGAATAGTGGCACCACACTAGCCTTTTTATCAAAAAAGGACTCTCTAGTAGATTATAGTTGACTGCTCCGTGGCTCAGTTGGCAGTGATGTGGACTGAGTAAGCGTGTGCACCCGGGTTCGATTCCCGGGCGGGGCGAATGTTGATTATGATGAATATCGATGTTTGTTTCCGGTCTGGGTGTGATGTTCGTCTCTGTGTATGTTTCGGGCACCTTAGATACAGGTTCTTCCTAGTTAGGGGCTCTGAGTGTGATGTGTTATTATAATTATTATATCTTCGTACTTACCTAGTATTTTTTTATAAGTATTACAAAAAATATCTAGGTTTAGACGGTTTTATGTGTGCTACTGTTTGTTGCTAAAAGTGGCCACTTATTGATGATCGGTGTCCGATTCCAGTGTCTTTTCCACACCCAGTCCTTCCCTTATCCGGTCATTTTACTGAAGAAATAAAAGCCTTTATTTTCTTTAGTAGTAAAATCAAGTGTTGCCGATCGATAGTGGACAATCGATTTTTATCGATAGTAGTACAGTGGCGGACACGGTCGGTGTAACACTTCCGGTTTTTCTGTATTGCAAAATAGCTCTTGTTCTTTGGTAATACAGTCTAGGGCTGACAAAACTGTTACGGCCTCCTAGTCCGCCACTGTACGATAGGAGGAATATCGATAATATAAATGATGGGTTAAATTCAATACTATCTATGCATAAGAAAAGTATCAATACTATCGATTACTTTCAGGATCGTTCGGCAACACAAATTAAACCTTAGTAATAAGTAAGTAAGTAGGTACTTATAATTTGAAGCCAAGTCTTGGTAAATATGTTGGTCATACGTTTGGTATATACCTACAGGTTATGACAGACGCAGCTTGGATGATGCCATGCAGCAATTCCGAGGATGTCATCATGCACGTCAACAAGCTGACTGGGGCCATGGACGTGGCTATACGAGAGCTATGGATCTCTTGGACGGTATTTTTTTTAGTTTGGCTGAATGGGATAACTTTTAAGCACGCTTTAAAAAAAAACATATGATGGCGCTTTTCTGTAGTAAAACTGTTTCATCATCATCATCTCAGCCGTAAGACCTCCACTGCTGGATATAGGCCTCCCACACAAATCGCCACACCAACCGGTCTTTATCTTAATCCAGGGTAGCGACCTTAATCCAGTGTACTCCCGCAGCCTTTACTAGGTCGTCTGACTACCTTGTGGGGTATCTGCCTACTCTGCGTCTTCCGATGCGCGGCAGCCACTCGAGAACTATTCGGCCTCAGCGACCATTGTTTTTCTAGCTATGTTCCTCTACATATTGCGAGATTTGCGAAAATTTAAGATTTATTGTCACTAACATTTTTTTTTGTGAGATCAAACAGTTATTATAATATCATAACTTCTAGCACAATCTTGACGAAAAGTGTGGCGCTGGCCTTAATAGGACACTGATGAGGAAAAGTGCAGAAAATCCTGGACTTATGGAGTGCAATATAGATATGTAAGTTAAAACTTCTGTTAAGGGCTTTCACGGTGCAAAACTAGCGCCACTTCGATAAATAAGTAATATCTTCTAAACCATGGCCGAAATCAAAATATATAAAACTCTTCCGTTACTGACTGACTAACAGACAACGCAAAGCCGAAACTACTGGGCGTAGCGGGCTGAAATTTTGCATGTAGGTTCCTTAGGGAGTGTAGGTGAGCACTAAGAAGGGATTTCCCGAAATTCCCACGGGAACGGAAAAGAAACGGGAATTTTGTGTTAATGAGAAATCTGCGCGGGAAAAACCGCGGGGCAGCCTCCAGTCAAAAATATACGTCTTTGACTCCCTCTCTCTAGATAATCTTGCTTGGAATTTTTAAGGCTATGTTGTGTACCTTTTAGGTTAATGATCTTAGAAATATTATTTTATGAAACTAAAACCACTTTGGGCAACAAACGGTTTATTCCTTAGACTAGAGACTGCCCCGCGGTATCACCCGCGCAGATTTCTCTTAAACACAAAAATCCTGTTTTTTCCCGTTCCCGTGGGAATTTCGGGAAATCCCTTCTTAGTGCTCACCTACACTCCCCAAGGAACCCACGTGCTAATTTTCAGCTTTCTACGCCCAGTAGTTTCGGCTCTGCGTTGTCTGTCAGTCAGTCAGTCAGTAACGGAAGAGTTTTATATACTGGGTGTTTCTGACAAGGCGGTAATAAATCAAAGGAGGGCTTCTGCTCACCATAACTAACAACTTACCCAAAGCAACATGGGTCAAAATCTCAAAAAAAATACAGCTGTTCCATACATTGGTTCGATCAGCTGACGGGGTCAATGTACGGGACGGCTGATTTTTGTTTTGAGATTTCGACCCATGTTGCTTTGGGAAAGTTGTTAGGTATGGTGAGCAGAATCCTTCCTTTGATTTATTACCGCCTTGTCAGAAACATCCTGTATATTGATTTTGAAAAGAAAGCTACACAACAGGGATTGTCTATGGAGTCAAAAACGCATGTTTTAATTTCGGCAATGGTTTAGAAGATATCAATTATTGATAGGAAGTGGCGCTAGTTTCGCACCGTCTAAGCCCTTAAATACATACTAAAGTTGAACAACAGCTACTTACAGTTAAGAGCCAGTTTTTGACTGTTGACTGCTCCGTGGCTCAGTTGGCAGTGATGTGGACTGAGTAAACGTGTGCACCCGGGTTCGATTCCCGGGCGGGGCGAAAATTGATGTGATGAATATCGATGTTTGTTTCCGGTCTGGGTGTGATGTTCGTCTCTGTGTGTGTTTCGGGCACCCTAGATACAGGTTCTTCCTAGTTAGGGGCTCTGAGTGTGATGTGTTATTATGTTATTATTATATTATAGTTTACAGCGATGCTAGCGCCATTCGCGAAAAAAATTAATATCTTCTAAACTAAGGCAAGTATCAAAAATGTGGCACTGTATGACACTAGATAATTTAGCCTAGTATTTTTAGGGCACTTCTGTACAGCTTTTAGGTTGAAGACCAAAGAAATCTACAAAGTGTTGCTAAAAGTGGCCACTTTTGGCAACAATCTATGTTTTTTTTTTGTTCTTTTTACTCAGGACTACTTTGCTCTTTTCAAAAAATACTAGGCTAAATTATCTAGTGTCATACAGTGCCACATTTTTGATATTTTCCTTAGTTTAGACGATATAATTTTTTTCGCGAATGGCGCTAGCATCGCTGTAAACTGGCTCTTAAAACTAACTACATTTAATTCTTTCTAAGGTTTAACCTTACCTTTTTGTTTAACAGTAATATCTTGGAGTTGTGCAAGGAGGCATCGCACTGGGAGAATTTGGGCTTAGATATTCCTTTACAGGCTTTCCAGGTAAAACTTTAGCAAGACTTACTTATTTATTTTTTTAAATTTCATAATATTTTCAAAATAAAAGTACAGTTGCCACAATCCTACAATAATATAATGGGTTGAAGCACAGAATAATTTGAATTAAAAGTTTTTTTGTTCTTATAAATAACTAGTCGACCCGGCGAACTTCGTACCGCCTAAACTTTTGCTGTCTTGAGCATGTATTATACTTATAAACCTTCCTCTTAAATCACTTTATCTATAAAAGAAAACCGCATCAAAATCCGTTGCATAGTTTAAAAGATTTAAGCATACATAGGGACAGACGCGGTAAGCGACTTTATTTTATACTATGTATTGATTGATATTTAGGATTGCTAGTTTTAATTATAAATATTACTAGTCGACCCGGCGAACTTCGTACCGCCTAACCTATTAGTATTTTGTGCATGTATTATATTTATAAACCTTCCTATTGAATCAGTCTCTTTATTAAAAAAAAAACTCAACAAAATCCGTTGGTACAGACGCGGGAAGCGACTTTTTTTTATACGAGCTGTCCCGGCTTACTTCGTTACGCCATAGAATATAAGATACTACTAAAGACTTCGCTCTATAGACTATGTTCTTTTGACTGCCCAGAATGGGCAAATAAAAAATCAAACAACAACAAAAAACCACCTGACAAAATATGTAAACAACGGAAAAATATTATTGCACCTTGGGTTACATTATTTGAGTTTAAGTAAGGATCCCTAATTTTTTTGAAAATCTAATATAGCTTATGACACTCGGGTATAGTGTAGCTTCTTACCAGTGAAAGAATTTTTCAAATCGGTTCAGTATTTCCGGAGCCTATTCGTTACAAACAAACAAACAAATCTTTCCTCTTTATAATATTGGTATAGATATAAAATATTATTTTAGGTTTACATGAAGAGCAAAACTATATTCTATGTTTACGAAAGCGTTCTAGCTGTTGTCAAGGGATACAACAAGATCTTGGACTCACTTTCAGACGAAGAAAGACGACTGTTCAAGCCACTTACAACGGTATGTTGATTTTTTATCTTTTTGATGGTAGTTTTGATTTTTTTAGAAAACGCAACTTATAGATGGCCTATAGATAGGCCGCCCATTGCCCTTTGTAATATCAAAATTTTACAATATGTATTATTTTATGTTATTTATTTCTGTGTTTATTATGGCAATAAAGCGTTTTTATGTTATGTTTATGTTATGTTAGATGCTGACTTCAGTTAAAACTTTATAAATTTTATTGGACCTATTAATTTTTAAACTAAACTTGAGAATTTTGTCCATTTTGAGCAAGATATCTTCAACCGATTGAGCTGAAATTTTATTAATATATCATTAAGTGCGCTACCTATGCACTTATAGCTTTAGTCTGAAGAAATATATTTATAATAATTTAATTGAATTGACTTATTCCAAATTATGTTTATTAATTCCTAATAATAAATAATACGTAATCAATACTTATAAAATAATTAACAAAACAAATTATAAGTACATTAAATAAATCACAGAATCAAATATAAATCTAATCTTATAAACATCAGTCTTTAGACATAATAGAACCACAAAAAGCTAACATTACTGCCTGCCCTCTTTTTCCTACACTCTCTAAGATTGAAATTCTGTATTCAACCTATAACGGAGTTGCCATCCCCTTGAAAAATGTATTAAGGTACATATTTTAAACTATAGCAAATATCACATAGGTAAAGAATGACCTTTTTGATATTTGGGTTCAGGATGCTAAACAAACATCCAAATGGTCATTCATATCGTTCTGTTCGACCATTGTCAGACAAACTGGACATGGGGTTTTAGTTCCTGTAGCATTCATTGTCATAGACTCGTCCATTATATCTTCATTATCATCATCATCAATGACAATGGTAACCATTGCAGAACCTTCTTCTGGTATGGTCGTATTGTTATCAAAGAAAGCGAGACACTCGTCTAAATGATCTTCGGTAGTTTTAGTTATTTTGTCCCCACAGCACGGGCATATATGTTCATCTATCTTAATTCTTTCATTTTCTATTTTAATTTTTTCATCTTCTATTTTAATTCTTTCATCTTCTATTTTAATTCTTTCGTTTTCTATTTTAATTCTTTCATCTTCTATTTTAACTAAAACTTTTGATTCTATAGGCTCTGTTTTAATTGGTTTATCAGCAGTGTTGGTAAGTTTTACATCACCTAAACCGCTTGTACTAGGTTCGTTCGAAAGTCTATCTATTACGTCTTTGTTTAAACATTCATCAATATGTCGGTTTATATCTGAATTAATGACTTTGCTTTGGCATATTGGACAGTTGACCAGATCTGAGGAAGGGTTTTGTATAGCTACTAGTTTATTGTTATCCGTTTGGTGAATTCCGAAGTCCTCTCCATAAACATCTTTTAGTAACGTAGAAGCTGTTGCTTTAAAATAGTCGTCAATCTTTTTAATTTTAGCTGGAGGTTCTTTAACATCTGTACTAGCTCTTTTAGTTTGGCTATTGAAATTTGGTTTAGCAATTGAATTCTTGTTGATATCTAATTGTTTTTTAGCCCAAACCTCTTTCACTTTACTATTTATATCATCGACTTTGGGTGTGTTAGTTGTACCAACAGTAGTTTTACTGAGCCAAACATTTCTGACTGTTTCTGCTACATTATTGCTATTAATAGTTTTATCACTAAGCGTTTGTCCTTTACCGTCGAACGGTATAATAGGTTTTTGATCTACAACAGATTTAGGACTGAAGACTACATTTTTCTTCGTCACCACAAGCGTTCCACTGCCATTTGACCTTATACCAGACTTTGTTCCGTTATCAACTTTAGTTCCATTATTGACATACTTTGTTATATCGCCCATAGGTTTAGGAATAGTTTTAGGTGTTCCTTTCTTACCCTGTTTCTCTGGCTCTTTAATTTTGACAAAAGTCCCGCCGCACTTACGCGAATGGTCTTCCCACCAGAAGTCGGTGGGTCCTGGAGCTCGGTTCATGGAACGTCTAACGATTCCAAAGTAGGGTTTGCTCTTTTGGCAGGGACCGTTGCATCGCCACCAGTGCGTTTGATAGAGTTTCACCTGGAATTTTATATGTTTTAGGGTTACAATCGTGAAATTTGATAGTTCATGTATTGTGCTCGGCTGTGTTTTTACGACATAGTGTCATAGAAATCTCCTCCTATGAGTGTCGTAAACGGCGACTAAGGGAATACAGAAGTCCTTTCTTCTAGCATCCTTAGTTAACAATAAATTAGAGACCGACCGAAACATGATTTCCAGCCGAAATCGAAACCGACACCGAACCTTCGGCCTAGGTCTCAGTTTCGGCCGTAACCGAAACCGAAACTCACGTGGCCTTGTAAACATTGTAAGCGCGGGGCAGATCGTGCGAGCGAGCTCTGCGCTCGTATTGCCGAGTTCTTCCGAGATGAGCCGAGCGACGCCCGAACATAGAGTTTCGGTTTCGGCAAAAGGTTCGGCCGTTTTTAGGCAAAACCGAAACTAAGAAATATAAAGAAAGAAACCCGAAACTGTCAATTTATTGGTGGGTCAATTTATTTTTAATTAATAATATTTAAAACTTTTAATCTAGGAATATGATGTAACATTATGGGCTGAAATAAAAACAAAAACAAATATTTACCTCATCATGAAAATCATGGTAAATAGATATCTTGAGTCCTGCAGCTTTGTTAATGCGATGCATGTGCGACTGGAAGTTTGGCCCATGTCCGTCTCTGTCACGGTCATTACCAGTTATGAACAAGTATGCATGTATCATCTCGTGCAGTAATGTTTCTATGAGATCTTTTCTTGGACGCAGTTTTAGTAATGGTTCGCTGAGGGCTATGTCGCAGAGACCTGCTCTGCCTTCGTATCTGTAATAATGGAAATAAATAATGCTTAGCTGATACAAATGTTTTACTTATTTAAGAATATATGATTTTTCTGTTATCTGCAAAGAAAATGTTGTTAGGCATATTTTGGGTGACTTAAAATCTCTGGAAGTTCTTTATGATCAGTATACTAATCTGATGAAGGTTGGAAATCTACACTGATCTGATAGGCAGGCTGATTGCCAAATGAAGAAAGGCTCTAAGTCTTTCAACATCCTTAATCCGTTCCTCCTTTGAATATTCCCTTAGTCGATTATTACGACACCAATGGGAGTAGGTATATGAGGTGGTGTTATTCTATGCCTAAGTGTGAAATTACAGTGGCAGCGGGCGGCGCGGGTGAGCGGGCGGCGCGTCGAGCGAAAACGCTCATTTCAATAGAACACAGTAGCAACGGGGCTTTTGAGCGGTTTGGATACGGCACTCATTAATAAATCTTCAGTCGGCAACGGCATGACGTCCAAACAACTGGAGCTGAAATGAAAAACGCAAACTTACTTGCGTCCACCCGCCCGCTCGTAATTGTCTTATTAAGGATTCCGCTACCCGCGCAGCGGGCACTGTGATTTCACACTGGGTAATAGTGACAAATAAATTTCTCTTACGAACATACTCCAGCGCATGAATACATGCGTTTACTCCACCGTACAACCGCGCGAGAAGAAAGTTTAGTCCAGAAAAACATCTTGTCGAAATGTATGAACAGTGTGTGGACGTTGGGTGTTGGGTCTATCAGCTCCAATTCTGGATCTGCCAGGTTTAGCGTCATATTTGTGGGGAAAACATTTAATTAAAGCAAAAACAAAAACACAAAAGAAAGAAAACAAACAAACGGAAACGGAATGCAATCAAAACAAACAAACTTTGTCAGTCAATCAATCAAACTTTGCATTATTGTATTGGCGTGTTAACAACAACAATAAAAAACTACCAATTTAGTAGTATTTTGTTTGATTTTAGGCATGCGAGAAAAAAGTACAACCGGGAATCACAAAACTAACTTGGACGTCAACTATGTCAGATGCTTACATTGCTGACTGCGTAACTCAGATTGAAGAAGTAAGTATTAAAAAATTGCTAATTGTAGGATTAAGTACCATCCGTCATCTATTTTGTGAGTGCTAATTTCCTTATCATTAATACATGGCTTGATTGTCTTAACTAAATCAGTTGATATGGTCAAATAAAGGATCTAACCTAAATATACTTTTTAATTAAAAAACAAAAAAATATACATATTTAAAACTTGCACTATTTCAGCTTCAAGATTTTTTGACAACATACAAGAACTGTAATGTTAATTTGGTCAAAATAATGGAAAAGATTTGCGATACACCTTTCATAGAATTTGATATTTACAACGTCTATGAAATAAAGCAACTTCGAGTTGACATTCGCGAAATGGAAAACACAGCTGCTACTAAATTACTGGAAATGTATAAAGAAATTGTAACTTACATTATCATCGTTTACGAAGGTTTTGAAGCATATATAACGCAGGTATGATATTTAAAAAAGGCAATTATAATCAATATCATAATATGATAACTAAACTTTATTATTTTTTTTTTTTTTTTTTAGATGGCAGAACATTGGATTAAATTTGTAAGAAGGTATGATCTTTTGCTAGAAGATGCGATCAGACTTGCTATAAAATCTTCTATGCAAAATATGTACAAGTGTGTACATGGAGATGGTTCGTTCGTTTGAAATATTTTTATAAATAATGTTAAATTTGATATTTAAACTAACACTTGTAAATTTAACAGGTACAATGGCTCCGTCACCCCTAATAAAAATGAGCTTATTTTTAGTTGAAAAGGATATAATTTTTGTACCTAATCGCAAAGAGATTCGTGAAACATTTACGACTGTGTTAGAAGAAATAGTTTACATTATGGCTACAGTATCTAGGTTGTTTGAAAAGTTTGCTTTGCCAGCTGGAGGTCTCAAAAGATTCTTCGAAGTTATTCAGTTTGATGGCGATAGCAATAAGCTTCAATATTTAATCAATGAGGGTAAAAAATACACACGTTAATTTTTATTAATGTTGATATTTAATAAATAAATTAATCCATCAAATGTTTTCATTTATAACCAGAGATCGAATACAACATTACGCTCATAATAGAACATATTCGAATGTGGGATCCATACTCACATATTTGGAAAGTTGATAAAGATGGATTTATGACCAAGTATAAGGCTGAAAAACATTCTGCAGCAGAGTTTGATGAACTTATCATAAGTTACAGTGACTTAGCAAATACTGTACAGATTCAAGAAACAGTTAACCAAGTGAGTTGATATGTTCAGAAAACAAAGTTTAGTAATATTTTAAAGAAAGTAGCCAAATTTAAAAATTATATTTTTTAGATCCATTTTATAACCCTGAACTCAGGTGAGTTGAAAAAATCCATAATCAAACACTGCTCAATTTGGCAAATAAAGTTAGGAGAACTACTTCGAAAAATCACTGAAGAAGATATCGATGTCGTTTATGACTATGTTGAAAAAAGTAGCGTTGATGCTATGAAGGTAAGTAAAATACTAATAAATAACACTGTAAAATATTTTTTATAATTTATAAAACAATTTTCCTTACAATTACATTTTATGTTACTAAGAACAAAAAAATAATTTTAGATGCCGAGTGATCTTAAAGAGTTAGCATCAGCAATGACAACCTATGAGCGCTTAGTTGGAGAAGTGCACACATTCGAAACTACATTTCCACCTATTACAGATCAAATGATGACACTGGGTATGAATTGAGAACGATCAGTAATAATATAAAAACAAATCATAGTAAAGCCTGTATGTCTGTAAATGTTCACCTCTAAGATTTCGCTTTTTTTATTTTGTTAAGGTTCTATATTATAGTCTCCTATATTAATTTATGTTTTATTTGTCGATACAAATTGTTAATGTTATCTATACCACAAAATCATTTGATTATAACTGTTTCAGCAAAATTTGAAGTCGAGCTTAATCCTGACATGGTTACTCGACATGAAAATATTCCAGTCATATGGGTGGAATACTTAGCATTACTGGAAGAAGCAAAGAAAGCATTGGAGATGAATAAGGATAAGTTCAAAACAGAATTATTGGAGCAAGCTGAAGTAAGTGTTATTGATACTGAGTTCTTAAATTTTTGAGTTAAACTAACATTTTAATTGTTTATGCTTACTTCCACATGAAAGGAATTCAAAGAAGCAGCAAAAGAGTTTTGTGAAGACTTTTATAATACGGCTCCTGTCAGTTCAGATATAAGTGGAAAGGATGCAATGTCTCAACTTAAAGCTTTTAGGGAACACCTCAATGCTCTGAGAGAACAGGAACAGCAAATACGTGATGGTCTTGCTGTTTTTAATTTGACGTAAATCTTTATTGTTTTCAAAGTAGTTCGGTTTTTTTACATATAAACCTTGTTTAAATTTATTCACAGACATTACTTACAGTAAGTATTCTAGTTTTTTATTAATACGTTTTTATCATAATAAGTTGATATATTTATATTTAATAACAGAACGCCAGTCAATCTGGATCTTCAGAAAATGGAGAAGGAGCTCGAGAAATTGGAGGAAGTCTGGGGATTGGTGTTCCAGTGGGAGGAATCATGGGAAAAATATAAGACACAAACATTTTGGGAAATGGAAACTGATGAGATGGAAGAAAATGTTATGTTTTTGTTTCGGTAGGTTTTCATAAATGAGAAAAAAATTGTAAAGTGAGCGTGAGTGACGTAAGATAAACTTTTAAATATTTTTCAGAAACTTTAATCGTCTTTCACGGCAGTTAAAGGACAAAGGTTGGGATATCATAGACACTACTCGTGTAAAAGTAGACGCATTTAGGAGAACACTTCCGTTGATAGGAGATTTAAAAAATCCCTGTATGAGGGAACGTCATTGGGATAGGATCAAAGTACTTATGGGAGTGTAAGTTCAAACATAATGTTAAAATAATATTGTTTAAATTTTCGACAAAGTTTTGAATCTTTATCTCGAATTACAGTGAATTTGATCAAAATTCAGAAGAATTTAAACTTGATCTTATAATGCGCTTGAACTTTCAAATGTATGCAGACGATATAGCAGAAATATCAAATGCTGCTACGATGGAACTCAATATAGAAAATGGATTGAAAGCTATCAAAGAAGTATGGAAAAATACCACATACGAAATGCAGCATCACAGAGGGGAGATGTATAAAATTAAAAACGTTGAAGATGTGATGCAGGTTAGTATTTTCAGCCTCCCATCTAATGTTTCCTTTTAATACTTATTAAAAAATACTTGTGTAATGCATGATTCATATTATTTTAGTTTTTAGAAGATCACCAAGTTCAGTTGTCTTCAATGAAATCTACGAAATACGTAGAGCCATTTATTAAAGAAGTTGATTATTGGGAGAAGTCACTTGGTTATGTAGCAGAATGCATTGAGGTAATAATCTAAACTCAAAATATCCTTAATAATCTAAACTCAATGTCCAGTAAAAATACTGTTGTTCGTCAAACATTACTCTACAAACGCTGTACGAACTGGTAGCTTTCTGCATTGGCAAATAAAACAATACCATTAAAATGCTCATCTTTAACAGATTTCACTGCAAGTGCAACGTCGCTATCTTTATTTAGAAAATATTTTTAGTGGCGAGGATATTCGAAAGCAATTACCTAATGAAGTCAAAATATTTGATGCTTTAACTGCTGATTGGACAGAAATCACAAGCAAGTAAGCTCCTTTGCTAAGTTAATACCTACTATCATTAGATGCGTTACCTAATTGATGTAAATATTTGTGTATCTTTTTAGTATGCATGCTGGTGCAAACGCCGTTGAAGCTTGTCTATTTAAACCTGCGCCATACGTTTACAACAAGCTAAATGGAATGGTTGATAACCTCGATGGAATTTTAAGGCAGCTTGAAAAATATTTAGAGACAAAACGACAACTGTTTCCACGTTTTTATTTTATTTCTAATGATGATCTACTGGAAATTCTGGGAAACTCAAAAAAGCCTCAACTTATACAAGTGCATCTAAAAAAGCTATTTGATAATGTCAATAAGATAAGAATTGAAAAGGTATGTGTATCAGTAATCTTACCATTTATTTTCTTTTTATCTACCTATCTATAAAAATATAGATAATAGAAATCAAATAATCTAAAAGGTATTTTATCACACGTTACCGCAAAAAGGGTTAAGATTAAGAATAGACATAAAATACAGCTTGGCACAGATATCTAGAAAATATGGGGCCGCCGCTTTGAATAGTAACCAGTTTACAGCGATACTAGCACCATTCGCGAAAAATAATTACATCTTCTAAACTAAGGCAAATATCAAAAATGTGGCACAGTGTGTCACTAGATAAATGTAGCCTAGTATTTTTAGGCACTGTTGTATAGCTTTTGAATTAAATACCAAATAAAGATACAATGTGTTGCTAAAAGTGCCCACTTTTAGCAACAATCTGTGTATAATTTTGTTCTTTTAAGTTAGGACTACTTTACTGTGCTCAAAAAATACTAAGCAAGACTACTAAGGTGTCATACTTTATCACATTTTTGATACTTGCCTTAGTTTAGAAGATATACGTTTTTTTTTGAGAATGGCGCTAGCATCGCGGTAAACTGGCTCTTAAGCCCTAAGATAGTCAAAATCTAAAATTGACAAATTCATGTTTTGTTTTTTTTTTTTTACAAGTACATACTTAGTACTTAATATTTTTATAGGTTTTCCAACTTAAAATTAAAATTGTTCCGTTTCCAGTCACCGTTGCCAAGCTGTATGTAACCTCTTTAAATCATCCAGCGTAAGATGTTACGTATGACAGCTCTGCTCACTATAGTATGTTATTTGAATATTTAAATGTGTAGTTAATTTTAGCAAGAAACTACTCTTAACGGTGGATGAGTCGAGAATAGCAATTTAAAATACCTAACATTAAGGGGGCGAAACGGTGCGAAACTAGCGCCATTTCGATAAATAATTACTTAATATCTTCTAAACCATGGCCGAAATCAAAAATATGCTTCTAACGGTTTTTTTCTTAGATTCGAAACCTGAAAGCCACACAACCAGGCCTTAAAAATTCTAAGCAAGATTATCTAGGTAGTCAAAGACGTATTTTTTTGATTTCGGCAATGGTTTAGAAGACATTAATTATTTATCGGGAGTGGCGCTAGTTTCGTACCGTGCAAGCCCATAACTTTGTAAGCTGTCACAAGTAAATTTAAACTAGGTACATTATGATAGTACAACAACTACTATTTCGTGTAGATTTTGGTTTTTAAAAGTTGGCAATATTTTTATGGTTTGTTTGGTTTGTTTTTTTGGTTTTGTTTGCAAAATTTTCAAGCAAGCAAACGTAGTGCTGGTGGTGGAAAAATTATACGCACGCACGTGTCGTCTTGATACATAATAGCAAAAAATGCCGCCCATAAAAACACATCACAAAAATGACCGCGGATATTGTTTTATACCCCACAAGAAAATCGTAAGTTAACCTCCAATTATACCTACAAAAATCTATTGTTGTTATTCTTCACCCTCGTGAGCTTGTTATTTTTAATAACACAGGTAAATTGTAATTTTGTCAAAATAATTCCTAAATTTATTATTTTCTTTACCTGGGGTCTCCCTGTTATTCCTTTGTCACCTACCAAATTAACATTTTTCTAACTTTAAAGTTTTTCTTTTATAGTTAGACACAAGCAATTAAGGACCGTATGGCTGAAAGTTATTTCTCTATTTTACAGCTAGAAGTTTACAAGAACTATGTTCAAAAAGGCAAAGACGTGAAGCAAGCAACAAGTTGTTCCTCTAGCATTCTACGTTATCATGAAAAAAGAGTTTATCCGCATTCCCACAAACTAATCTTTAACCAGTAAGTACCTAAGCTGTATTCTGTGAACATAACCTATTTACTCAACCTTCATTTAGGACTGCAAACTTAAGATAATATGTATACCTAAGGTGTACTTTTGGTTTACTTATGATATATAGTGATTGATAGAGTTTCTGGATGGACTAAAATCCATTACTGTACATTGAGTTGCAAAATTTTCAAATCGCTAAATGTCCAGCCTAAGAAATATGTACCAAGTTTCATGTTCTTCAAATGGCTTAACATCCAAATTTTAAAATTTTATGTATCATGAGCATAATTAAATTAGTATTTTTGTTATATTTAGTAAAAAAGCAAACATTTACTAAAATTAAACCTGTTTTAAAATATTACTAAAAATATACATAATGTAATAACCATACATCATGCTCTTGGGATTGCTTAGCTACGTATAGGCAGATTCTGCCATGAGGGACCTTGGTTGGCATTAGGGCATGTAATATCGGAAGGTTTTCAATTCCGATACTGATATCGGACATTTTATCTCAATACCGGAATACTTACCAATATCAATATCGGAATTGTAAAAAGACAATAAAAATTACCCAAAAAACTAATATTTAAATCGTAACTGTATAGAATTCGTATCAAATTCAAGTCAGTAATCAAGCTAGCTGTAAGTAGGATTTTCAATACAATGAGATCAAAAAAACTTAAAATTTTACATAAATGAAACACAATAAAAAAAAATATTACTGTATTGATTTATTATTAAGTACCATTCAAAGATTCATATAATTCATTACATTGAACCAGTATCAAGTACCAAATACCTAAAATAATTGCTTTGAAATAATGTTTCTGATTTAAAAAGCTAAGAATTAACAAATTTACAGTAGTTTTTTTATATTGTAGCCTGTGGAAAGCTTAAAACATTTATTTTAGAACTCAAATAAACATAAATGTTACGAGATTCCGATATTGGCATCCTTAATATCGTAATTGAAAATATCGGATATTTCTTCCGAGATTCCGATATTACGATATTCCGTATTCAAGCCCTAGTTGGCGTGCTTTATTTTTTTATAAGTTTACTAGTCGACCCGGCGAACTTCGTACCGCCTAACCTATTGCTATGTTGCTCATGTATTATACTTATAAACCTTCCTCTTGGATCACTCTATCGATTACAAAAAACCGCATCAAAATCCGTTGGATAGTTTTAAAGATATAAGCATACATAGGGACAGACGCGGGAAGCGACTTTGTTTTATACTATGTATTGAAGTAGGTAGGTATTTACTTTATTTCTGAAACAGTTAAAATTAAGTATGTACCTACTCACTTAATAATATATTTTTTTCATAATTTTTTCAGTCCACATTTGCTTGTATACTTTGATACAATACGGCACGCAATCATGCGCCATGACTGGGACAGACTGCTATTTCTACTATTAAAATATGATTTTGATTCAAAAGAATATTTGAAATTACATGACGACTTTTTTTCTTGGGACTGTTATTTAAAAGTGAGTAAGTATGCCTTGAGAAACTTAAAGTACCACACACTGCGATCGCGAACTCTTGAAACTGTAAACCAATAGAAATAAATCAAGATTTATTTTATACTTTTGTGGTGTATGAAACCCCTTCACAATCACAATGTTTCCCTTGTGGTAATTTGTGGGGGCTCTATTGGCTCTTTTAATTGAGCTCTGTCCTCGCAATGATACTATTAGTCCCCTTATTCTACATTTGTTCTGTTCGTTCGTTAGTTAAGTTCGTTTTGTACACGTCGTAGTAAGAAAAAAAAACTAGGGATTTTGCGAAAACACGGATAATTTGATATAAGCATTACTTTTTAGTATAATTGAAAAATTTGAAACCTTCCGTAACTCTGATTGGCTAGATTATTGCTTGCTGGTAAACTCTTATTCTGATTGGTTCTCTGTAGCATCAAAGGATATTTTAACGAACCAATCAGAATAAGAGTTTACCAGCAAGCTATAATCTAGCTAATCAGATTAAAGGAAGATTTCAAAGTTTTCAATTTTACTAGGTTTTTTTGCAAAAAAAACTGCTTTATGTCAGGATGATTGAAAAAAAAGTAATGCTTATATCAAATAATCCGGATTTTCGCAAAATCCCTTGTTTTTTTTACAAAAAACCTAATTATCAAATCTTACTACGACATACATAATATGCACAGTAATCCCATCCTTATTTTTCTTAGACCTAAAGTTACGTGGTGGGACCTGTACCCAATCACATATACGAGCTAAGATTCTGCCGAGTAACACATTTATTTCATACATTTGATGGCTTGTGTCCGAGGTGTGGGAGATGAGAAAAAATTGTAAAATGGATGATTTATTAATTTTCAGGCGTTTCTGGTATTAGTTTTGCACCATCCAGCAGCAAAGGCCGACTCGCTCATTTTGAAGTTCGCCCATCTTGCTATCGGTTGCCGAAGCGATGACACGCAGAAAGTATTTATGAAGGTAGGTGTTGGATTTTTGGGTTCAGTAGTCAATAATTATACTTTACTCGCTGACCCGACAAACTCCGTATCGCCTTACCCTGTTATTCATAAAAAGTTAAAGAGCATTTTAATTATTTGACGTATCTCAATTTAGACTGGATGTCACGTATTTACCATACAACAAACCAGAGAAGTAGACCTCCAGTAAAACTACTTAAAATGTACTGTATCTTTATGAATAAGACAGTTAGTATATAAATTTACATGATTATTATTATATTCTACCTACCCATTAAAACTTGGCTGTATGGACTTTGTTATTTTGCCCGCCCAGAATGAATTAATTTAATAACAACGTCAAATCAATCTTTTGATTGACAGAAAAATGGATGGAATAGTATTATTGGAACATTTTGTATGTAGAATGAAATTCTTTATTTTTACTAACTTGCTTTCTATTTTTCCAAATTTTCTCACCTTTTAAACCTTCCCTGGACTAATTACCTGGATTAACATTTTAGATATTGGTTTCGCTGACGGAGTTAGCTGCAATTAGGAGCGCGAGAGGTGGAATGTGCATGGAAGTGTTCTTCGGTCTGTCAAGGGAACCAGTAGACAACCGTGATGAAGAAGAAACCGTCCCTGATGATAAAGACCAAGAAACCATCCCTGAGGAAGATGATAAAGATGACAAGTCCATATTGTCAGAAGTATTGTCGCTGGACGAGAGCATGGAGGCTTCAGACTCAGATAGCGGGAAGAGTGAAAGAGATTGAGTAATAAAGAAAGAAAAAAAAATTGTGTTTTTTTTTTTCGTTTTGGAGGGTAGTTATGAAATCACTCATTTCTAGTGGCGGACTAGGACGGATGGGACGGCGTATCACTTGCGGTTTTTCTGTATTTCAAAATATCACAAGACGAAGGCATACAAAACAAAAGAAAAAAATACAAAGAAGAGTTAAGCAAAACTAAAACTATGAAAGCATGTATTGCGCATGTGGAAAGGCTCCCACTCAGCATGTGCTGCAAGAAATAGCTCTTGTTATTGTTACTATAATTGTTAAATAGACCGCCTCTGTACTTATCATGACGTTTCTCACCAGATTACTTAAAAATCTTATAAAGTTACGAATATTAGTAGGTATTTATAAAATAGTTTAGAACTATTAGGTTCTTGATCTTTTGTGAACCTCCTACACAAATGCAGGCAAAAGAGTTACATATATAATAAACTAATATTTTACTAAACCTACGATAGTTCTGCTGAGAAACATAAAATAAAAAAAATGATAATAAAATTTCCGCTGTCCAAAATTGCCGCAAGATGGCGCTGGGATCGGCGGGCAAAGGCCTCCTGCGTTTTCAGCCAAAGATGCATTTTTTTCTACTTTT